>JACSYO010001639.1:222500-429183 GCA_016806645.1 Ophiodon elongatus
AATGTGTTTTTAACCACCCAGCCCGATTGAATTGATTAAAAACATCTCCAAGTTTATAACATCAGATTTCAAAATAGTGAAACACTGAGCAGTTTTCTCAACTCTGAAATGCTAGGGGCGTGTTTGCTGAACGCTCTATATTTTAAAAATAATTCTCATGTCATTGAAACCACTGAGAGTGAATCTTGTGTTTTAGATGTTATCATCAGACTCTGTCGGTGATGTGTCTGTGTTTCTGTTCCGTTGATCTGCACGGATCTGATACCTGCGTGCTCTTTTACCTCGGCTCTCTGAAGCTCTGTTACCACTGACTGGCATGGCAAAATCCAATCTTTGGAAATGCATTGATGTACTCACTGATTTTATAATTGTGTGTAACTCCATGTGGAGACCATACAAGCGCCGTAGAAGAAGAAACTCTTTTTGGCTTCAGAGTGTAAGGACAAGAAGATCAATGACCGTAGTGTTTTATATAAAGCCGTATAATTGACAACTTAATGTCACACTGTTAACATCATTTTCTGTCCTGCTTGCTTTTCACCACAACACACAAATAAATTACGCTAGGTAAAATTCAGTCTGACCACACTCTACACCAGGGGTGGGCAATTATTTTTCCCAAGGTTGCCACATAAGAAACAAGGACTATTGTGGAGGGCTGGACCAATAGACTGAACTCAATCCTGCTCAATATTATTCGACCTCTTCATAAAAAGCAGTAAATTGTATGGTTTTGATAAGCTGCGAGTGATAAGAGTGAATGTCATGATCAGTGGTGGTATGTAAATAAGTATAATTGTTTAAGTACTGTACTTGAGTAAAAATTCAAGGTACTTTACTTGAGTATTTCCATTTTATTCAACTTTGTACTTCCACTACATCTCAAAGGGAAATATTGTACTTTTTACTCCACTACATTTGTCTGTTACGAGTTACTTTGCACATTTCAATTTTTCAAACCATTCCTAACTTCCCAAACTGAAAAACAGTGTATAAAGGAGTTAAATTAGCTCCACCTTAAACATCTGCAGCAGGAATAATGATCCAAACAGATACACATTTAATATCCATTTATAATAAAACAGACAGGGATCACATTTCTGCAGAATTAGTACTTTTATTACTGTAGTTCGTAATCCAATTACCTCTTTCTGTTTTTCAGTTCAGGGTGAGAAATCTTGTCTGTGTTGGGTTTGAATGAAGCACTGAAGTCAGGCTGAACGTCTGAGGTGGATATGCGAAGGACAGCTGACAGGTGATCGTCAGTGAAAGAGGATCGGTATCTGTATTTGTTCAACTTATCACGGAGAATGTTTGTTTACATATGGAGGTAGATCCAAAGAGAAACAAAATCTTCTGAACCAAAAATTAGCATTGTTGTGTTGCTCAGCGTGTTTCGTCTCGTAATGGCGTTTCAAATTGTAATCCTTGAACACTGCGACCTGTTCTCCACAAACTAAGCACACGGCTTCGACTTCAGTAAATAAATACTTAGAAGTCCAATGTATTGTAAAAAACTCTACAATCTTTTGATACATTTTTGAGGGCTGACAGCTAACTCCCATCTCCCGTAAGCTCAGTTCGCCAACACATTGCAGTGACGCTGCTGCTCGCATACATTCACCAACATACTAACGTGCGTAAAATAAAAGCAATGCAGCTGTATAATGTGCATGATGTACACTTATTTACGTTTTATTCCTAATTTCCCATCGACCTCCCGCGGTCCGGTCGGCGACAGCCAAAGGGCCGGGTATGGCCCGGGGGCCGTACAATGCCCAGGTCTGCTCTAGACAATGCTACAAAGTTAAAGGTGCAAGGTCTAAGATTGGGCATTTCATTTGCCTCCCAACTTGTGGTTCTGTTGCCTGAATCTGACCAAGTAGTTCTGTTGTGGAAGTAAACCTAAAATGATCTATTTTGGAGAGACTGTATGCATTTAACTAGCGGAAACTGACACGCTGTCCCTGATGTCCACAAATTGAGTGAGGCTTTAGTTCAGGCAGGCCATGAAGTCAAGCTCAGCTCACATACCAGCTACACCAGCTGATCATCAGCTCAAATCATCCCAATGAGCTGATGGATCTGCTGAATCCTTTCTATGCATTCAACTGACAAATATACAGGGTGGCTATTTAAGCTGCGTTGCTTACAACCCACCTCCACCCCAGCTCCTCCTGTTCACTGTCTCTGACTTATTAAATGTGAATTATTTTGTCATTGATGCAGGCTCTGTTCTGTAAATTTCCTGTAGATATTTGAAGGGACTTGTGAATCAGCCAACCAATTGGACATTGTATTTTAATCAGTCACTCCATCTGTACTTTAAATATTCTCAAAAACCTGCTGAGGGGCAGCTGTATCTTTTATTATTCTGGAGAAATGTCTCTGTGCTGTTTCATTTGTTTATGTAGAGTGTGACTGAAGGCCGTTTCACCCCTGGGAGTCTAGTTTGTGTTTTTATTAAATTGTATGCATTCAATCCAGTTAGTTTTGATTGCAAATATGCAAGCACACTAAGGTTACATCCATACTAATGTTTGTTTTGAAACAGGGTTTGAAAATGATCTACGTTCACACTGTGCATCATTTTAGAAATGGTATCCGTCAATACTAACGCCTGAAAACGACTGGCTCAGAAGTTAGCTCAGGTCGTCCCTCAAACAGAAGATCCCCGGCTCCTCTAGTCCATGGGCAAGACAATTTTGGAAACAACCCCAAATTGCTCCCGAAGGCTGTGCCATCGGTTTGTGAATGGGTGAATGACATGTAGCGTAAAAGCACTTTGAGTGGTTGGAAGACTAAAACGGCACTATACAAGTCCATTTACTATTCCCCTTCACTGGGCATGCAGCTGGTGTAAACAGGAAGTAGATTGGTTGCTTAGTTACAGAATACACACACACACACACACACACACACACACACACACACACACACACACACACACACACACACACACACACACACACACACACACACACAGCAGGTTTTTAATGATATTTAACAAAACCACTTAAACAAACGCCTTCCGAGAGCTTTCACTAAACTAAAACTTTCGTAATATTACCAGGCCGACTTACCGGCACCACTTTCTTCAGCCTGGAGATCTAAGGGAGCACCCACACTGCTCCTCTCGCAACATGTCTCTCCTTGCACGTCTTCCCTGCTTGTCCTTTTGTTCCTCTTCTTGATGAGGAGATGAGGTCCAGGTGTGTCTCCTGCCACACCTGATCTCACTCTCCTGGAGGAGTGGGTGGAGCCTTTTGGCTGGAAGGTATACACCAGCAACTACCCTTCCCCTCAGCCCCTTACACTAGATTATGGGTCAATAGGTCTTCTGGTGGCTGATCTACCTGTAGTACTGGAAAGCATTTATGCTTTTGTTCATTAAAAGTTTATTTGTGAACTTCACAATAGTTGTGCAGAACAAAATAAGCATTGATAAGAAAAGTCCTCCGTTTTGTGTCATAGTTTTTCTCTTGGTTGCGCTGCTTCCAGCCTCAGGTCGAGAGCGGAGGGCTGGCCTTTACGTTAGAGCTTTTATCCAATCATATTTCAGCCGTCATGTGTTGCTAGGGTCCAAGAAATCTGCCCTTAGGCCTTCAGAATCAACAGTGCTGGCGTCTGTAGCTTAAAGTTAACGGAATCTAAACTGTGGTGTTAACCAATCAGATTTCGAGTTAGTGACACCGGGGCCAGCATGCATGCGTACAATGACATCAGCACGGGCACGTCTTTTGATTGGATGCGCACTGGTGAGAGGCAGAGCTAGCAACCTGAACCTGATGACCCTGTGGCGACCTGAACGAGCTAGCGTTAATTCGTGTAGATAGATATAGAAGCGTTGTTTTTGTGTTATTTTGTTAACCCACAATGGCTGATGGAGGAGAAGAGATAGATTTGGTCGCAGAAATACAAACAACGCCATTTTCAAGTCGGACTACGCTATGTTAAGGTGATGCAATGCCTAGTTATAATGCATTTGTCTAAATGTATAGTTTCTAGAGCCATGGCGTCATAATGATGGTATTAAGAGGTGGATTCATTCAGGGAGGAATGTGTAGGACATCACTGAAGGCCTAGGTGTGAAATGCACAGCCCGCTACTGTTCAGATGCCATCACAGAAACCGACCTGATCAAAGTCACCAATGTCCTCCTCTCCTCTGATGACCACTCCCCCAACATCCTTTTCCTACTTTACCTCAGTGCTCACACACCTCGAGTCCCCTTCCCCCCCTGTATCACTAGCTCTTTATCTCATCTTAAAAACATTGCCCATCTTTGTCACTCCTCCGCTGAAATGCTCATCAATGCCTTCACTTCACAATACAACTACTGCAACACACAACTCACTATCTACGCACACACTACACACTTGAGCTTTCCCTTAAAGCAGCTACTGTTATGTGACGATAGCCTGCGAGAACTTCCTGTGATTGTTCCGAACCATCCCAAAACATTTTCACCCTAGAAACCAACAGTACCATGGTTGAATTAGATCTGTAACGAGACCATCTCTTTTTATCGGACTATTGTAGCACCCCGTTGCCACAGAGACCTGGTTCAAACACCATTAAGGCAAGTACACGCAAGAGACAGCGTGCTTATGAAAATAGCACTCTTTCTTGGGACAGTATAAATATTTAGTTTAACCAGTGACAGCTGGTTTGGCGGGCAGGAGGAGTTCACAGATGGTGGGCCATGATAGGCACCACAAACAACTTCAAGAAAAACAACAAGCAAAAGACCAAGGCAGCGTCCCACTAACTAGAAAAGAAATAAAATGAAAACATAATTAATCACAAATAGCTGCCAACAAGAAGACAAACCCCAAAAGAAGCTACCTCAACCCACCAGTTATCCAGCAACCCCACTTGGGTTCCCCCCCCCAGCTACGATTGGGTGCACTGGTCAGGAAGCTCTATAAAAACACAAATACAACATTACATATTTCATTGTACCCAATTCCTCCAGCACACAAATACATAATGAAAAACAAGTCAACTATAAATAGATACCTGAAAACAGCCATCCCCAAACACACACCGTCCCCTCCGTACAGGATGCCTCCCAGACACTGAACTCCCGACGCCCATATGACGCCCGACCACCGTATAATGCTCGCTCGTGACGGCGGAGACACAGACCGGAGTCCAGCACCCTCGCTCGTGACGGCGGAGACACAAAGACCCGATTTCCCAGCAGGTGCACCTTTATCACCTAATCAGGGCCCGTGCACCTCATTACCGGTCCGGCGGACCCAATCGTTTCTACCCACTTGGTTACACTATCATTCTGCTGTTTGGTCCAGGGGAGGTTTCCAGACCAAATTAGGCAGGTGTGTAAGGGCCCTGAGACTGATCAGAGTTTGAGAGGCTGAAATACTGGATGATTGGAAAACTGGACACAATGAATGTCAGTTTTTCATAGAATGTGAATAAATATGTGACTAATTGGCTCTGCTTGGTTCAAAATACTGTATATAAGAAGAGGACGTTGTCAGTTTGTGTTGACACAAAACATTACGACATGAAGAAGAGGTGGATTCATTTTAAACCCACCTTGATGGAGAGCTGAGGACCACTTCTGCAGTGACTATGTTACACCAGATAGTTACAACATCTTCCTTTAGAGACAAATGGATTCAGGGATATGGGGCCGAACCGACTATCTCACTCCACGACCTTCATCCTCTTGTACTGCCGTCATCTGGTTCAATCGTCAGCAGTACGGGCCCACCAATGAGTGTAAATTGCCTTGTGTTATGATATTTGTAAGTAGTCCACAGTAACTATTGTGTAACTTAGGAGGTGCAACCACCTAGTATGAATTTACCAAGACACACCTCATCAGATCAGCGAGTAACAGTTTGCAACAATGGCTAATATAGGATGAACAATTTGCTGAAACTAACGTTAACTTGTGACAGCAGACATGTAAAGTAACATTATAAGAGTGAACGTAGTAAGGCATGCGTAGTAATATCCTCTGAATCGCTACCTTAACGTGGTGGAGGAGTTTCAGTGGCTCAGTGATCCTGGGAGCTATGTTGTCCGGGGCATCAGCCCCTGGTAGGGTCTCCCAAGACAAACATGTCGCAGGGGAGAGTCCAGACTAAGAGTGGTTCAAAAACCCCGATGAACCGCAGCCCACGGAGTATAGCCACCTTGCCCGGACCAGGGAAACCGGGGCACCCTCCCGGAGCCAGACCCAGGAGGGGAGCTCGTAGGCGAGCGTCTGGTGGCCGGGCCTTCGCCCATGGGGCCCGGTCGGGCTCAGCCCGAAGAAACATCATGGAGCAGCCACCCTGTGGACCCACCACCCGCAGGGATAAGCATCGGGGTCGGGTGCTATGTGGACCGGGCGGCAGGCCGGGCAGGGGGCCTGGGCGAGCTGATCGCCGGCGGCATAGACTAGCTCTAGGGACGTGGAACGTCACCTCGCTAGCGGGGAAAGAGCCGGAGCTGGTGCGGGAGGTGGAGCGGTACCAGCTAGATATAGTTGGCCTCACCTCCACGCACAGCACTGGCTCTGGAACCAAGCTCCTGGAGAAAGGTTGGACTTTGTCCTTTTCTGGAGTTGCCCAGGGTGAGAGGCGCCGGGCGGGAGTGGGGATACTCACGAGCCCCCGGCTGAGCGCCGCCGTGTTGGAGTTTTACCCGGGGAGCGAGAGGGTCGCCTCCCTGCGCCTGCGGGTTGCGGGGAGTAAGGCTCTGACTGTTGTTTGTGCCTATGCACCGAACAGCAGTTCAGAGTATCCGGCCTTCTTGGAGTCGGTGGGAGGGGTCCTGGAAAGGGCGCCTCCTGCTGACTCCATAGTTCTCCTGGGAGACTTCAACGCTCACGTGGGCAACGACAGAGAAACCTGGCGGGGGTGATTGGGAGGAACGGCTTGCCTGATCTGAACCCGAGTGGTGTCTTGCTGTTGGACTTCTGTGCTAGCCACGGTTTGTCCATAACGAACACCATGTTCGAACATAGGGTGGCTCATAAGTGTACCTGGTACCAGAACACCTTAGGCCGTAGATCAATGATCGACTTTGTAATCGTTTCATCTGATCTGCGGCCGTATGTCTTGGACACTCGGGTGAAGAGAGGAGCAGAGCTGTCAACCGATCACCACCTGGTGGTGAGTTGGATTAGATGGCGGGGGAATCGGCTGGAGACCCGGCAAGCCGAAACGCGTAGTGAGGGTGAACTGGGAACGTCTGGCGGAGGATCCTGTCCGGGAGGTCTTCAACTCCCACCTCCGGAAGAACTTCTCACACATCCCAAGGGAGGCTGGGGACATGGAATCCGAGTGGACCATGTTCAAAGCCTCTATTGTGGACGCTAGGAGCTGTGGTCGGAAGGTCACCGGTGCCTGTCGTGGCGGTAACCCGAGAACCCGGTGGTGGACACCGGGGGTGAGGGAAGCCGTCAAACAGAAGGAGGCCTTTCGGGCCTGGTTGGCTCGGGGGTCTCCTGAAACAGCTGAGAGGTACCGGCAGGCCAAAAGGGCTGCAGCTGCGGTGGTCACGGACGCTAAAACTCGGGCATGGGAGGAGTTCGGGGAGGCCATGGAGAAGGACTTTCGGTTGGCCTCAAGGAAGTTCTGGCAAACCATCTGACGGCTCAGGAAGGGAAAGCAGGGCTTACCCCAGGCTGTGCTCAGCACGGGGGGAACTGCTGACCCGGACGGGGGACATCGTCGGGCGGTGGAAAGAGCACTTTGAGGAACTCCTAAACCCGGCCAACATGTCCTCTAGAGAGGAGGCAGCGCCTGAAGACTTGGGGGGCATGTCGCATGGGGTCGGGCCCATGGACTGGCAGACCGGGGTGGTGGTTCCCATTTTCAAAAAGGGGGACCGAGAGTGTGCTCGAATTATCGGGGTATCACACTACTCAGCCTCCCGGGGAAAGCGTATGCCAGGGTTCTGGAAAGGAGGCTCCGACCGATTGTCGAACCTCGGATACAAGAGGAGCAGTGCGGATTCCGTCCCGGTCGTGGAACAGTGGACCAGCTCTTTACCCTCGCAAGACTACTGGAGGGGCTCTGGGAGTTTGCCCAACCAGTCTACATGTGTTTTGTGGACTTGGAGAAGGCCTTCGACCGGGTCCCTCGGGGTTTTTTGTGGGGGGTGCTGCGGGAGTATGGGGTGCCGGACCCGTTACAACGGGCCATCCGGTCTCTGTATGACTGCAGTAGGAGCTGTGTTCGTATTCTCGGCAATAAGTCTGACGCGTTCCCGGTGGTTGTTGGCCTCCGCCAGGGCTGCCCTTTATCACCGGTCCTGTTCGTGACTTTCATGGACAGGATATCTAGGCGTAGCCGGGGGGAGGAGAACGTCGGGTTCGGGGGTCTCGGGATCGCCTCTCTACTGTTTGCAGATGATGTGGTCCTGTTAGCCTCTTCGAACCATGACCTCCAGCATTCACTGGGGCGATTTGCAGCCGAGTGTGACGCGGCGGGGATGAGGGTAAGCACATCCAAATCCGAGGCCATGGTGCTCTGCCGGAAACCGGTGGGGACGCAGTGCCTGCCGCAAGCGAAGGAGTTCAAGTATCTCGGGGTCTTGTTCACGAGTGAGGGTAAGATGGAGCGGGAGATCGACCGGCGGATCGGTGCGGCTGCAGCAGTAAAACAGGCGCTGCACCGGACCGTCTTGGTGAAGAGGGAGCTGAGCCGGAAGGCAAAGCTCTCAATTTACTGGGCGGTCTACGTTCCGACCCTCACCTATGGTCACGAACTCTGGGTCGTGACCGAAAGAACGAGGTCTCGGATACAAGCGGCCGAAATGAGTTTTCTCCGTAGGGTGGCCGGGCTCAGCCTTAGAGATAATGTAAGGAGCTCGGACATCCGGAGGGAACTTGGAGTTGAGGCGCTACTCCTTCGTATCGAAAGGAGTCAGCTGAGGTGGTTCGGGCATCTGATCAGGATGCCTCCTGGACGCCTCCCGTTAGAGGTTTTCCAGGCACGCCCAACTGGTAGGAGGCCCCGGGGAAGACCCAGGACACGCTGGAGGGACTATATCTCCCAGCTGGCCTGGGAACGCCTCGGGATCCCCCAGAATGAGCTGGAACGTGTTGCGGGTGACAGGGAAGCCTGGGTCGGCCTGCTAGGCCTGCTGCCACCGCGACCCGACCCCGGATAAGCGGAGGAAAATGGATGGATGGATGGATGGATTTTGCCATGAAAAATCAGAACAGAACCTTATCTAAATAGAATAACTTACACAAACATAGCAAACAAAATTATGGAGACAAACATTGAAAGCATGATGCATGACCTACACAACGGGAAACCAGTCCGAGAGTAAGCGCTGGAAGGTCTGGCATGGAAAGGAGACCGATCTGGCCGTGAATGTGTATGAAGCAGGGCCTTATATACTGAAAGGAGTGAGTGCAGTAGAGTGGGCAGGTGAGTGTGATTTAGCTGACAAGGTGGGTGTAACTAGCAGGTGAACTGAATGAGCTGACGAGGTGGGTGTGACTTAGAGTGGCAGGAGAGAAGGGAAGCTGAACAGGTGGGTGTGACAGACAGGTGCCCTGAATGAACTGATTAGTGAGTGAGAGACAGAGTGGCAGGAGAGAATGGGAAGTTGAACACAATAAATTAAATTCCTAATAAACATTTTTTTTAAAAGGCCTATGTTGGCTTCCATTGTTGATGTAAACAGATACGTCTTATTATAGTGCTTACATCAACGTATCCTGATACAATAGGCTTGTTCAAGATGAGAGCAGAATCGATCACCGGTGATCGCCGCACAATGCATGCCGGTTAGATTTGTGTCCGACTTGTTCTGACGTCATGAACACGTGGGCAACTATAACTTCATGAGAGCGAGGCGGCCATAGTTTTTAGAGCCAGGCTCCGCAGTTGCTCTCGTCAAGTAGAGTTGAGATCCCAGAGGAGCTGCCTTAAGTAAAAGGCATAAAGATCGGACTGAAAATATCAGGGAAAAGAACACAGAGCTTATATTCCTTGGTCTCATCTTCGATTCAACCCTCTCCTTTGAACATCACTTCAATCACATCACAAAAAAAACGTCTTCTTTCAACGCTCCTCTTCAGTCATTGAAACAGCATCATACGGCACATCCACCAAAATCATCAACAAACTACAATACATCCAGAACTCAGCTGCCCGTCTGCTCTCCCACTCCACCAGAGATCACATCACCACAGTCCTTCAAAACCTCCACTGGCTCCCCATACAGCAAATAATTCAGATCCAGATTCTCCTCATCACATACAAAGCCCTTCACAACCCTGAACCCCTTCATACCTTTCTGACCTCCTGCACTGACACGCTCCCACCCGCAACCTCTGATCTGCTGACGCCAACCTCCTTACCCCCTTACTCTATCCAAGCATCGGACCTGGGGGGACAGGGCCTTCTCTATTGCTGCACCCTCCCTCTCAAACTCTCTCCCCCAGCACCTCAGACATTCTCCATCACTCGTCACTTTCAAAACAGCACTTAAAACTCATTTATTTAAATCTGCTTTTAACCTGTGATGCTACTTCAGTATGTTTTTGTTTTGTTTCTTACTGTTATGTCATCTCTCTTGTTTATATTGTTATTGCTTCTATTGTTTGTTTTTACCATGTAAAGTGCCTTGAGTACCTTTTAAAGCGCTATACTAATAAAATGTATTGTCATTATTATTATTATTATTATTATTATTATAATAATAATGATAATAAAAGCAGTAATGGTATTGGCAATACTAATTGCAATGCAACTATTAATAATAATGATAATAGCAGTAGGTGTCGGGCAGGACCAGGCTCCAGATAAAACCAGGACCAGGGTCCAGATAAAACCAGAATCCATGTGAACCTGTGAGGTGAGAAAGCACAAAGACTCCGTTGAAGAAGTAGAGTTAGTAACGTGCATTAATGGGACATGAATTCATACAGAAGGAAATAGAGAAGAGTGGGCGTCAGCAAGGCCATGGCAGGAGGCAGGAGGCAGGACCAGGGTCCAGATATAACCACGATCCACGTAAACCTGTGAGGAGAGAAAGCACAAAGACTCCGGGGAAGAAGTAGAGTTAGTAATGTGCATTGATGGGACATTAATTCATACAGAAGGAGAGAAAGAAAAGGAGAGAGGAGCTCAGTGTATCCTAAGATGTCCCCCAGCAGTCTAGGCCTATAGCAGCATATCTAGGGGCTGGACCAGGGCAAACCTGAGCCATTCCTAACTATAAGCATTATCAAAGAGGAAAGTCTTAAGTTCATCTTGTTGAGGTCATATTGTATGTGTGTGTGTGTGTGTGTGTGTGTGTGTGTGTGTGTGTGTGTGTGAGAATCTAAAGCAATGAATAAATTCATGAGCAACTGGGTGCAACGATGTGAGGGAGGGGGGAATGGCACAACTGGACAATAAAAAGAGAAGACTTGGGACATCGAGTTGGGATTTGACGCAGGACACTCTCCGGTACTCAGCTGAGGACAATAGGACATTGTCCAGGACAAGCACCGGAGAACTTCGTCTCTGCTCACGGCTCACAGGACACCGATAATGGGCAGGAATTGGCTGACGGAGATTCTCATTCCCCTCTGCCTAAACAGGGTTGAAGAGGACACTGTTTTTTCTGTGACTTGTACGGAGTCAAGAGGAGACTTATTTTCCCCTGGCAGGTGGAGGCAGGTGTCTACGCTAGGCCAGGCAAAGGTATCTCCCCCTACCCTTCAAAGGATTTCCAAGAGAGCCGATGTCAGGAAGGAGGGCAGTGAGCAAGCCAGGTGAGTTTCCTCGACCACCAGCGTAAAGAGATCTCCAAACAGCTCGGAGATCCGGACCCAATGAATGGAGAGCTGGTTAATTAGATTTCCCGGATCTAAGGCCCAATCCCAATGTCCCCCCTAAAACCTCAAACCCTGAACCCTCAGGGACTTACTGACGTAGTAGAGCGCATTTCTGACCTGTCAGGTAACATATACGATCAACTGCGTGAGAAAGCCAAAAATTTCCGTGCATACTCAGTCACTCTTGATGAGAGCACAGACATCACTGACACTGCGCAGCTCGCAATGTATGTCCGTGGTGTTGACGACAATTTTGAAGTGATGGAGGAGTTGCTCACAGTGATTCCAATGCATGGCCAGACCACCACTCAGGAGACATTCCGCCAGCTGTGTGATGCAACTGTGGATGCCGGTTTACCATGGAAGAGGTTTGCTGGAATAACAACCGACGGAGCGCCATCAATGACAGGGAGGAGAAATGGACAGGTGCCACTTGTTCAAAGAAAACTGGAAGAGGAGGGTGTGGAGAAGACCATTGCTCTGCACTGCATTATCCATCAGCAGGCCCTTTGCAGCAAATGCCTGAAGTTTGACAATGTGATGTCTGTCGTTGTGAAATGCATCAACCATATCAGATCCAGGGGCTTAAAGCACTGGCAGTTCCACGCCTTTTTGGAGGAAATAGAGTCAGCATATGAGGATGTGCTCTACTTCACTGAGGTACGTTGGCTCAGCAGGGGAAACGTCTTGAAGAGGTTTTTTGAGTTGAGAGCAGAAGTGAAACCCTTCATGGAGAAGGATGGGATGGCTGTTCCTGTGCTAAGTGATCCCAAATGGCTCATGGACTTAGCTTTTCTTGTTAATATCACACAGGAGCTAAATGTACTGAAGAAGAAGTTACAAGGCCAGGGGCAGCTTGTCAGTGCTGCCTATGACAACGTCAGAGCATTCTCCACAAAACTTGTGTTATGGAAAGCCCAGCTCTCTCAGACAAACCTCTGCCATTTCCCAGCATGCAAGGCACTCATGGATGCGGGCACACCATTCAGTGGTGAGAAG
The DNA here is from genome assembly GCA_016806645.1 of Ophiodon elongatus. Lineage (NCBI taxonomy): Eukaryota > Metazoa > Chordata > Actinopteri > Perciformes > Hexagrammidae > Ophiodon > Ophiodon elongatus. Next base: position 235,306 of record JACSYO010001639.1, read on the forward strand.
TATGCTGATGCCATTGTAAAGCTACAGGAGGAATTTGATCACAGGTTTGCAGACTTCAAGACACACAGAGCCACTTTTCAAATTTTTGCTGACCCCTTCTCCTTCGATGTGCAAGATGCCCCTCCTGTGCTTCAAATGGAGCTCATTGACCTGCAGTGCAATTCTGAACTCAAAGCCAAGTTCAGGGAGGTGAGTGGAATAGCAGACAAGCTTGGACAATTTTTGAGAGAATTGCCCCCCACCTTCCCTGAGCTTTCCAGGATGTTCAAGCGGACCATGTGCCTTTTTGGGAGCACATATCTGTGTGAAAAGCTCTTCTCCACCATGAACTTTAATAAGTCAAAGTACAGGTCCAAACTTACTGATGAGCATCTTCAAGCCATACTGAGGGTCTCAACTGCTTCCTTCCTCAAGCCAAATGTGGCTCAGCTGTGTGAGAGGAAGCGCTGCCAGGTCTCTGGCAGTAAGGAGTAGGCAAGAGAAGCCTATGTTCTGAAGACCCGTTCATGTTCTGAAGAACCCATTCATGTTCTGAAGAACCCATTCATGATCTGAAGAACCGTTCATGTTCTGAACTGTTATTAATAAAGATTGAGAAGATTGGATCAGTTGTACTTTTTTTTGGAATACTTGAAACCCTTTTTTTGTGGAATACTTGATGCGGCCCAGCCTCACCCAGACTCTACCTCCAGCGGCCCCCAGGTAAGTTGAGTTTGAGACCCCTGCTGTAAAGGCTTGAAATGGTGTAAATATGAATGGGACAGCACTTTGCTGCAACATACCATGTTACCATGACAACGTCAAAAAAATATTGTGTACAATTGTGGGTATTTATTTTATACTTTTTACTCCCTGATTTGAACGTCTTCCAGGCTCTTTTCCTCACAAGATGAGATGTCATTAAAATAATATATTTACTAGTTTTTGTCAAAAACAGCTCCAATAACAAAACAAAATGTTTGCTGAATAAATATTTTTAACATATATAATCTCTGCTTGCATTCCTCTGATTTCATGTGTTTTCATGTCCCATCTTTAATCCTTAATGTTGTTGTAAATGTAATTTATCGGGCTGAACACCCACATGTCCTCCTCTTTGTTTACCTTTTTTTTTTTTACGGCTCCATGCTTCCATTGGTAACGGCGTGTTTAACGTCACATTGCTATGAATTGTGGGTAATTCCCTTGGGTAAAGTCGGCATCTAATGCTGACATACGGTAAGGGTTCAAGGGGTCTGCCAGAGAGCCCTTAAAACCTGTTTCACCCTAGCCTATTTTTTAGGTCTCTGCACGAAAAAAGCATGCCCATACTAAAGTGAGTACAATTCTGCAACCACAAGGTCTATTTGAATAATTTATTTAGTTATTATAATGATAATAACTGTGAGATTTTTTAAATAATGTGTAAATATCAATATACATGTCACTGGTTAAAAGTAAATGAAGATAGAACACAGAAAAATGAAAAGATTTCAGGTTCACCTTGTAACGCATGCAGAGGTCTTGCTCCGGAAGGGAGGGGAAGGGAGGGAGGAAAGAGGGTGGGGGAGCAGGTTCCGCACCTAACACGGTGGTTACTCCTCAGTTGCTTATCCCAGTGATCCTGGAGTAAATAATAATACTCACCAATATAGGTATAATGCCTTCGGCCTTTTATCTCACCCCGTAGTTTGATCGTTAGGATTTTATGAGATTATGGGTTTTGTCGTGGGTGCTTTTCAGCTAATGCTGTAGGTCCCCACGATAGGCTGTAACTCGTCTCAACCCTTATCAAGTGAGTATGTATAACGTCTATACCATCTCATTACCTATTTTGAACACTCAAATTTTAGACACACTGCAAAGTTTTCAACCAGGGTTCTTACCTTAAGTTCCTCTGGTTGCGTCGGTCGTCACCTCAGAATCACACTTGTTGATGGACAGGGAAAGACGGTTACTCTGTTTAAAAAACCAGAGTCTGTTGCTTTAGTCCGAGTTCCTTACTTAATGGTAAGGCTGTGGTTTTATTTCAGTTTCTTTCTTTTTCTTTACAAGTTACAAAACAGGTCCAACTCAAAGAAACAGTTACAGTGTCAACATGTTAAAAGATCTAAGTATTTATTCTCTAATGGTAGAGATTGCTTGTCACTTTCAAAACCTGTTCACACATCAAGCCGGTCTCTAACGGTAGAGGTAGCTTGTCACTCAAAACCTGTTCCCCTGACGATAGAGTAGACTTGTGCCCAAGCCTTTTCCTCTAACGGTCGAAGTCAATCCAGATTTCTATATAGTTGCACACACCAAGCCTTTCTCAAACAGTTGAGGTTGCTTGTCTCATTCAAAACCTTTTCACACATAAAGCTGGCCTCTAACGGTAGAGGTAGCTTGTCACTCAAAACCTTTTCCCCTGACAGTAGAGGCTCTAAACTTGTTCCTCTGACGGTAGAGGCTCAAAACTTGTTCCTCTGACGGTAGAACCTCAAAACCTGTTCCCCTGACGGTCGAGATGGCTTGTATTCAAGCCTTTCCTCGGACGGTCGAAGTCAATCCAGGTTTCTATATAGCTGAAAGATTCCTTGTCCTAGTCTCAGAGAGTTAGGAAAAAATGTCATAATCCTCTCGTCCCTTATCAGGGGAGAGGTTAAATAGATACAGAAGCGGTCCACTCCTCCTCCTCTTCACGTGTCACACATCATAATACATCCTTTCTCCAATCAGAGTACAGGAAGTTCGTTGCCTTTATATGGTAATAAAAAATGAAGAATCCTTTTACATAGGATACGTTATATAATACCCATTATGCAGAAATGATTATACATTATAGCATCTTATGCAGGTTATACGTACACCAGCATACTTTTAGACTTTTCATATTTTTCCTACGATCATTCAACAGTCTATTAAAAAAAGAACTTTCAGGATGATCATCACTTTAGAATAATGCAGTTGCAGGTTTAAAACCATTTCATATCATAGTACAATATGTGAACACTCTCTCTGCACAGTGTGACTTTGAATAAAGTGAAGCAGAAAACAACAAAAGAGTTTTTAGTACAGACAGGTCAGAAAAAAATCCTCTGAAAATTTGGATTTATTGAATAATTTATTTCTTAATTTCTTTTACAAAAACAATTTTTTTTACTTATTGTTTCACTAATTATGTTTAATACATTCATATACAGCATTAACATACACAATGCCAGACTAAAATAATGTTTTTTGCTCTGAAATCTCTATAAAATGCATATTTTTGTTCTCAAAATCAGAGTTCTGGAGAGTAAAAAGGCTGTTACTTTTTCTGTGAATGGTTTTCAGAGCACAGTGGGACATCGTCTTATTCCGCTGAGAGAGGAGCATACAGGAAATCCGGCCAACGTGTGATAGACAGCACTGTTTAGCTAATAAGAGTCAGTCAGGCATGCAGTTGCTAATGTGATTGGGCGATAAGGTGGGTGCTTAGCATCCCCCCATATGTAAATTTTCAGTCACAAAGACCCTGGAAAGATTTGTTTCAAAGAAGAGTGTCAGCGTAACACGACCGGGATCATAACAGGAAACAAACTTACGATCGGTGAGTGTACAGTTTTTTCATATTTTCCTGGTTTCATATTTGTCTGAGGCTGGTGCTATTTGCCTCACATATCGCTGAGGCTGTGGTCTATAGGGGTTTGACCGGTATGTGCGGAATCACTGGGTTATGGCCGTTCTTTAGTGTGGTCTCAAGCCTATGTAGCATGAAGCTAACTCGAGCGAGGGACACATATGCCGAGCAAGTCCAGTGGCTGGCGAGATAGGAATATGAATATTTGGTTATGCTTTTGGTTGGTCTTGTTTAGTTGTGTTTGGAGCACGTTCAAATGGCTTACATGAGCTTGTAGCCCGGATTTTTTCTGTTATTCTGATAGGCAACATCATTATATTTCTTCTTGATTAGTGTCTTCTCTCACAGGGGGAACCCCAAAGTTTTTAAAAAGGGGTACACCTCGGCCCCACCTGTGGGGCCGTCGGGTGGAACAGGTTTTAAACACTCAGCGATTTGACAATGGGACGACCCTAAACTCATGGACTTCCCGGGAGCGCGCCTCAAAGTCCATGAGTCCGTAAGGGTGAAGATTGAGATTGGGCCTAACACTCTCCACTAACTGCATGACCCAGGGCATGATGGGAACGCCTGGCCGTCGCCAGATCAGAGAGCTGATTGGCTCTTAGATTTGACAACAAACACCACGTGTAATTGTAATACTTAACGCTCGATTGTTGGCTATTAGTCTAAGGTTTAATCAAAAGACATATCTTGATGTGACACAACTGTCCCTAATCCTGAGCTAGATGTGATCATTCAGGCTTTTATATCATCCCGGCTAGACTACTGTAATTCAGCCTCTGACCTGCATCCAACCCTGGTCAGGAGCAGGCGGCAACCTCTAGTTCTGTAAGTGAAGCCAATGCGGAAGTGCCTTAAACCTGCATTCTCTCTACTGGCCATCCCTCCTCTGGTTGCAAAAAGAAGTGTGATTGCATATAGAAGTCTATGAAAAAATTACCCTACTTCTTACTTGATTTATTACCTCATGTAATGGAGTTCATGGTAAATGGACTTGTACTTGCGCTTTTCTAGTCTCAAAGCATTTTTACACTACATGTCATTCACCCATTCACACTCCGAAGGCACAGGGGTTAAGTGTCTTGCCCAAGGACACATCGACATGGACTAGCGGTGCCGGTAATTGAACCACCGATATTCTGATTGAATGACGACCCGCTCCTCCACTGAGTCACAGTCTGCACCAGTTTATGCTCTTAATTGCTAGTTTCAAGTCTTCATCATTACAGCATGATATCCATTAAGTAAATTGTGGTATATGGTTTCTTTACCATGCCTCACTCCTCCGCTGTCCAAATACACTTCCGTTCAGTGGTTGCAAAAAAAAAATAAGATGGGGATGGCAAAAATGTCAAACTTAATGCTTCAAAATGTCTGTCCACAACCTAATGGGTGACGTCACAACGATTACGTCCACTTCTTATATATAAGTATATATAATACAGTCTATGGTCAGGAAGGGGGTTGTTAATGAGGGCTGTGCGTTGACCCATTCAGATAGATTACCGTATCAGTCTGAAGGGGGTGATCAGGCAGTTGACACCTGGATGGCCATGATTTTACAAATTGTGACTGTATAGGAAGGCCACTTTATTCCAGTAGTTTTAATGGAAGGGCACACACGTTTATTTGTATTTTTGGACCCATTACGTTCCTTATAAAACCAGCAACAAAGAAACTTGATCGACAACACACATCAGCAGTGGGTTTACACTCACTCCCATTGTTTTCATGTGTTTCAAATGTAAGCTCATGTTGTCAGAGTCTGCTCCATGGCTTACCTTCTTCTTCTTTTAAGTTTTATGGTGGATGGCATCCAACGAAAGGTGCATTACCTACTGTATTGGAGTGTGGACCAGAGTTACCTATCCCTTTACAAAAAAAAAGGAGTTGCATCAATTTGGTGCCCTAAATCCTTTTACTCAATCCTGTTTCTTTCAGATATTGTAGTACCTTTCCTGCCCCCAAGGTTAATGCATCTTTTAATTTTACTTCCTCTACTGCCAGCTAACTCTTCCACCTGTCTCGCTCGATTGTGAATTTCTGGCTATGACAAATGATATGCTCTACAGTTTCTGCTATTTTGCAGTGCTCACACAGTCCTGTTGGGTGTTTATTTATTAGTTGCATTGTTTTGTTCAGCCTTGTGTGTCCAATCCTCAGTCTGGTTAATATGTTTTCTTTTGTGGTGCTTCCTCTGGATGTCCTCCCTTTGCCAACTTCTTTCTGAATAGTGTAAAGATGTCTTCCTGTGTCTCCTGCGTCCCAACTGTGCTGCCATTCCTTAATAATGTTTCTTTTGATTATTGATTTCATTTCTGCTTTGCTGAATAAAATGTCTGTCTTGTTCTGACATTCCAAGGCTTGCTTTGCTAATTTATCTGCCGTTTCGTTTCCTTTTACTCTCTGTGCCGGCATCCACATTAATTATACCAAAATACCCAAATGTTTAAGTCGGAATAGTGTTTTGTATATTTCATTGATTAAATTCTGCCTGCTATGAGATGTGAATGATTGTAATGACAATAATGCTGAACTGGAATCAGAACAGTGATGACCTTTCTGATCTGAACCTCCTCCACCCACTGCAGTGCTGTTAAAATGGCCAATGTCTCAACTGTATACACCGACAGATGGTCTGATGTAGTGATGTGTCCTTTAATGGGTACATCCCAAGTCTCTTAATTGTCGTTTCCTCGCTCCTCGATCCTCGCCTGAACCGGAAGTTGTTCTGCGCCGCCATATTGAAGGCCGCCCCAAAGCTCTTATTTCTGTCTGAGGAGCGAGGAGCGAGGATCGAGGAGGCATCTCAGAGGAGCCATGAGCGAGGAAGCGAGAGAACAGGCTTCCAGGAAGTGTTTTAACACTGGACACGCCCCCTCACTGTTCATCAGTTATCTGATTGGTCGGACTGATCGCTGGAGTTTCATACCAGAGTGAAGACGATCACAGATTAAACTCTCTATAGATTTGATTTGTTTTCTGAGTGTTGGGTTTTATAAGTTATATCATTTAAGTTTAACCTGAAACATTGAGCCTAATAAATTAATTCCAGTGTTCAAGAGAAACCATAATCGCCATAATTGCAAAACATACACACGCAAATAATTCATAAATAAAACAAACGCATTTCGCCAGTAGAAATCGGCTGTGCGCGTATAAGCAGGACACAGAACACAGCATAAATACCACACACTGTGTATAAATACTCAATGCCGTTACAGGTAACAGACTACAGAGAGAAAACACCTCTACTCTGTTAGTGATAATAACGGTCTCTTTATTAGCATACATAGTAGTTTAACACCATTAAATTAACTGAAAACATCATACGATCATTTTTATTAATATTTTAAGTGGATTGTTATTGGAACTAAAAACTGTCCGTGAGACTGATCATGTGTTCAGACACAAACTCCTCTAAAGTCTCTCCAGCTGTTAAAGCGACTGACAGCTGATCCAGCTGTGATCAGCTGATCCTCCGTCATCAGAAACAGACGTCGCTTCACTTGACGCTTTCGAGGAAAGGACGTCTCATTTCTCTTAAAACATATTTCCTCGTTTCCTCTATCCCTGCATGGTTTCCTTGCGTCTCTCCATGCATCCCTGGTGGGCGGGACTAAGACGCAAGTGAGGGAAACGGGGATGCAATTAAGAGACTTGGGACGCACCCAGTGTCGAGGCTTCGAAGCGTGTGTCGAGTAATCGAGGAAGATTTTTGTGAAGCGCGTATCGAGGCTTGTGTTGATGACGTATGTGGTGACGTTCGAAGCCTCGCAGGCCGACGTACCACGTGACTGATTCAGAAAATGGTTCGCCGGTTTGGCGTGAGATTCAAAAATATAAGGGGCAGCGAAACGCAATGGATTCCCCCCCTCACATTTTGTGACTTTACTGCGCGTTTGTTTGTAATATATTCCAGCTTCATTTTTTTGCAATGGAAATTGTCTAAAAAAAAAAGAAACCGCCCTGCACTGTGTATAAGTTGTTATCTTTAAATAAAAAATAAATTGTTGTTCCTAGTAACATAAGACGCATCACAACCCTCTCCCCAATTTGGTTCCACTTTCCTTTTGACCCCGCCATTGTATCATAAAGTCAGACACCATATTAATGAATTCATAATTTATGTATTGGCATCACAAACATCATTCATTCATTTATTCAATTCAAAGCTTCACACACCAAAGACATAGTGTCATAATCACTCTGCCTGTTTTACATTTATTGTCCACTTGATGGCGCAGTAGAGCAAATTAAGCACCATGAAGCATGATGGGCCGAAGCTTCATGGTGCTTAATTTCATGGGCCAAGAGTGAACCAATTGGATGGAAAGCTTCAATGCTTCAGGAAGCTTCATCTCACCATCACTAGTCTGATGTTCTCCTTTTGACTTCATAATGCCCATGGCTTACCTGCTGTCTCCCAGTAGTTTTCCATTCACCCTGCCTCTGCTCCCCTCTGCCTGCCAGCCACTCCCACCTCATCAGCTCACCCCACTCACCTGTGTTTCCAGCTGCATCCCATCTCCAATCAAGCCAGTACTTAGGCCTCTCCTGCTCACTCACTTGTTGCCAGATTGTACTTCGCCATCTCCATGCAATACTCCTCAGTACTCAACCTTGTACTGATTTCCTGTTGCCGACCCTGCTCGCCTCTGACTTTCCTGCTTCCTCGTGATCCCAGAAATCACATTAGGCTTCTGTCCCCGACCACAAGTTCTGCCTCAGTGTTCCTGATTTCTGTCTGCCTCTCCCCTTGGGTGTTTGGATTTTCCCTGTGGAAGAAAAGTGTGGGCCCTGTGAACATTTACCTGCTGGCTTCCCAAACCTCCTCCTCCTGACCCCGACTTACCTTCCACCTGCTTCCTACTGGTTGGTCTGCTTCTACTTACCTGGTTCTGGACCCTCTGCTGCTTCGACCACAACTCCTACCTACTCTTTCATGGTACTGTTGTCCTTCTACAAACTGTTGCGTGACTGTGCGACCACCTTACTGCACTCCCATGTGTCCCGGTTTGGCTCACCTAGCCCGAGCCCAAGGGAGGTTTACCGAACAGTGTTTCTTCTTACCTTTTTGTTCTGGTACCTGCTGAAAATGAGTCACTCCCTTAAGTTCCTGCTTTCCAGTGTGCTGTATTTGGTTTTGTACACAGCCCGTTACACCTATGTCATGTGCGCCATTATATTGGAATATTCTGCATTCTTTGTTACACACTAATAAGTTGTTAATTCATCCATTCAGTTGCCAGATGAATTTATTATGCTGTGACTCCAACAAAAAGATGGATGAATAACTACTTCCTGTACCGCTATCCTGACTGTCATATTCCTTACAGCTGGGCTACTTGCTATTCAAATACAAGAATTACAGCGCCAGTCATACCAAAGCTGCTACGGCACCCTATTGGTGAAAAGGATTGTTGCCCTGCAACTACTTTAGGTGAAAGCAGGTGAGTTTAAAGTCACAAAGCATTTAATATAAGAACCAGAAAATAATGGTGGGCAAGGTAATAACACACACTAATACAATATGAATTCTGGAAATAATTGTAGCCCTTAAAACTCTTCAGCAATAATTTGATCGCATTCACATTGTCACGTTATATAGTGTGGCTCAATGGTAGATCAGGTCGTCCCTTAAACTGAAGATCCCCGGCTCCTCTAGTCCATGTGTCCTTGGGCAAGACACTTAACCCCAAATTGCTCCTGTAGCTGTGCCTATGTTGTATGAATGATTAGATAGTCCTGATGGGCAAGCAGCACCATTCATTGTATGAATGATGACAAATAGTGTTAAAGCTTTGAGTGGTTAGAAGACTGGAAAAGCGCTATAAAAGTACAGTCTATTTACAACATAAGTAGTCAGTGTGTGTGTGTTATTGTGGCTGGAGTGTGACACTTCAAAGTGTCACCGGTACTACTCAATGCTTTGACAGCCCTCTTACACACACACACACCGAGTGTTGGTATCTACTGAGCCTATGAACGGTGACTCTCCATTCGTTAACCATGACGACGTACCTTGAAGCTGCTTGACCAGGCCTTATATTTACATTATATCTGCTTAGTCTACATGGTTGTCCAAACTGGTTTGATTTGGAGTTTAATGACCTAACCTGTCAAGTTGTATTAGCAAACTTTTTCATGCATCATGTCCCTTGACCAGATTTCCCAAATAAAAATGTTTCAGGATGACTTTGTCTGAGAGTAAGGCTGCCTTATCTTTTTATAGAAAAAAACACAGCCCACAAACTAATTTGACTGAACCACGCTTGGTGGGTGCAGCTGGGGTTTCAACACAAAAGGCAAAGCCCTGCGTTGGTCTATCAAATACATGCATATATTTCTGGTAGATTACTTTGTAACGGCACATTTTATTTCTACTCTTTATCATTGTATTATAACCTGCTGTTAATAAACCCTTAAACCGGCCTCGCTGGATCATACTTCATTTCTTACCTGTACCTGGAACAACACGTCAACACCAAAGCATCCTCTTACAGGGCTGTTTTCTGTCTTAAGAGTGCAGGCAAGACTCCAGTCATCATTACACAAGCAGATATGAACAAACGAGATCTGTTGGCTGAGTTGTGGTATATCTTGTTTATTAATGGTATATTTTTTTGCATAGGTAAACATACTAATTTCCAGTAATGAACTCATCAGCAGTTGCTGATAGCAATGGCTAAATATGGTTATAATGACATTATCAAAGATGTTAATATCCCCCACAGCAGAATAACATCAGGTCAGAAACACTGGTTCAGACAGCTGTCACTCAAACGATGAGACATTCAAACAGGTAGGGAAAGTCTAACCTTGAGTAGACAATTGTCAGTCCATGAGTATTTCTCAAAGTCAAGAAATGATCCTTATAATTTTTCCGAGCATAGAGTTCTTCTCAGATGGTAATTTTCCACTGACTTTTACTTTTGTGTTCTACTCAACAAGAGCATATGTGATATTTTTGCTTAGAGAAGAGGAAAGTAACTCAATGTAAGACCATACCAGATGTCTGCTATAGCTTCCATAGAAGGAAGCAACTGAATGTGCGTACAAACAATTGCGCGCTGCTCTTTATAAGCAGCACACTCAATATACTTTTGTTCTGCACTGCATTGCACTCTGTATGATAATTGAACCTTCTCTGCACAGAGAATACACTCCAAAAACGAACTTATTTTCTAAATGTTCGTTATTTCAGCATCGTAGGATCACAGTAATATTAAATAGTTTTGTCACTACACTTCACTCGGAGGCTTTTCAAGCATGCATGTGTGTATCCTCCGTGCCATAAAAATCCTGCATTCCCTGTCCACCTATTTTGGAAATGGGCGAAATATGCTACTAACTTTCAGTTATTTCATTCAGCAGTCAATCCATTGGCAATCAAATTGCTGGATCTTCACTCCTATTAGATCTACAAGCCATAACTTAAAGGTTTGATCCCACTTTTATCGCTCAGTGAGAGACTTGTTCAGCGTGTTATGAATAGCACTGAGGCCGGCGACGGCGTGGTAGAGCCAGTATATTTTCACGTCTAACTCTGTGAATAAAGGTTTTATTTAACCAGATTGGGTGAGTGTTGGAACAACGGAAAGAGATGTGTTTTGATGAGTTTTAGAGTGTTCCAATGTGGCTCTCTGAATGCTAGGAAGAAATCTTACCTCGCCTCTGTAGGACCTTACTTAGAAGGACCCGTCCTACCAAGGAAGGAGCCTTGACTTTGAGAAACACCATGATTTTAGTTTAGATGGCTGTGAGAAGACATAGTGATGCCACAGTGTTAAACATTTCCTGTCCCTGTCCAAATGCAGTTTAAGAACAGTTTACATCATGCAAATAAAGGTTGATTATTGACATTAGCTTTACCTGAAAACATCCAAAGGAAAAAGTACTTAAAGCTCTTGTCAAAACTGCTACAAACTACATCGAGCCCAGAGCAGCAGCCCTTTCCACAGTGAACATCTCAGGCCAGGTTTAATGCCAGCTCTACCAATCTGGAACATAAGAAGCAGAAATAGCCTCTACCCATCTATAATTTTCTTGTATTGGGATACCAAGTCATGTATTACTGTGTGTTGGCTGTCAGGTGTGAATTAATTATTCAAGTTAGAAAAGAAAGTTGTGGCATAGTCCACAATAGTTTTTTTTTTTTAACGTGTTCTTTGGGAAGTGGCCATGGTATGATAATGCACTTTGAGGTGTTCCAATATATAAAATAAGAAACTTCACCTCACCTTTGTCTATTGTTTTGATGTATTGATTACCAAATATTTAGTGTTGGTATTCCACAGCAAATAAACTATATATTACCCTGATGTACAGTTCATGTGAAAGGACTGTGATCCTGGACCGTAGTCATGCAATAACTGATGAAAGCTGTTCATGCCTATGCTCTGATGTAAGGGATATATATCTGGAAGCAAGCAAAGCAGTCCTTTACTATAATATTTGAAAAGTTATGAGAAATATAAGACTGCATTAAAATGTTCTCTGAGAAACAACTCTTTCGTTCATAACAAACTGTCTTCAGCACATGGAGTATACAGTGTGCAAAAGTAATGTATCTGCAGATACAGAAAGGAATCAATATGGCATTACTATCACAGGAAACTTGTAGCACTACAAAATCAGATTTTCAGTTACTGAGAGGTTTTCCAACTATTGTGAGTCTGAATTACAGAAAGGGGTTTGAAGGGCCAATAAAAAAATACAATTCAATTAAGAAATATCAAAAAAGAAACATATATTGGAGTTACTAGGTTTTCAGGCAACAGCAGCAGTAGGGTAGACTGTTGAATACCATTAGTAGTTTATAGAAAAGAGCCCTCTATGAAAACATGCCCCAATCCCACAAAACTCAATTGTTTAGATGCCCCTTTTCTTCACACATCATTCAGCTACAGATCTGACCAACTTCAGCTGCTGAGCTAACAAACAGGAATCCCCCCCCTGCAGTTCTGTTACAATTAGAACGGCTTACAATAGCAATCGTAACCAGCCAATCACAATGGTTTAACAGTTATGATTCTCATATGATGCATCTTAACAGGAGATGTACAGAAACATTGTCTAGTTATTCTCTGCGAACAGTGGTCAGAACAGCACTTGGTTTGTATTATAGAGTAAAGAAAAATCTAGAGGGAACATGTTAATCAGCACTTAGACAACAATTTAAAAGATCTTTGAATTTCTAGAGTGCATATTTCCATAAAAGTAGATTTCAGAATCTGCCATCAGGGTAAAACTACAATCATGTCATCTTAGCAGCTTCAACCAAGTTTAACAAACCATCAGGTGGATTCAGTGGTTACATTATTAACACTGGGGGATACTGACAACTGCATGAAACACACTGGCTCCATAAAGGTGTGGTAGTAACAATAAACTATAAGGTACTCAAAATCCTCAGTAGTACCCAACTAGTAACGATGAAATTAGAAAGTGCTAATAAATGCATAGTTAACTAATAGCTCCTGAATAAATCAAGGATTGTAAAGAAACTAATGAACCAGTATGTAATGATTTGTTCCTACGGACACTTAACAAACTGTTGCTGAATAACTCAAACGTTGAAACAATGCTAAATGAAAGGCTAAATAGTACATAACCACTAACTACACACTGCATCTTTATATGCATAATTACAAGTTGCAACGCCAACGCTGGTATTGTTTAACCTTGTGAGTCTTTGTGTGTGTCATCATGGCCAAGTGTGGTCCAGGTGACACCTCCTGTAGCAGGACTACCTGAGAGGTCTGGAGCACTTTTCCAGGTGACACCTCCTGTAGCAGGACTACCTGAGAGGAGGTCTAGAGCACTTTGCAAGGTGTTAGAATCACAAGGATTGTAAAGAAGCATTATACAGCTTAAGTCACAAAACATTACAGGTCTTAAGTTTAGAACAAAATGAAGGCCAGGTTCAAAGATGTGTGTGGTCTGAGCAAGGGCGCCAGAAGTAGGGGGGGTAGGAAGTGGGTAAGGGGCCATTGGACCCCACTTTATGCCCCTGACCCGATTTTGAGTGGTGGCCGTTGTGATCGCGTCGCAAGATCGTCTCTAGGAGTCTCTTTTTGTGTCCGACAAGTTATATTGTGTATTATACTGAGTTGTTATTTGGCACACACATATTGTTAACTAGTTAATGTGATATTTAGAATTAACTATTGATAGAAATGTGTTTAAAATATAATGACCAATACTAAGCACCGGCCATTCTCCTACTTCCCTCAAAGTACCATTCACAGCTTAGCATCTCTTTAGTCTAATGCTTTGGCTGCCAACTGCAAACTTATATATAACAAATGCCCGAGCAGCGAGCCGGCCTAGCTTGCAGGACCGTTTGCTGCATATAATTCCCCTACTCTCGTTATCCACACTTCATGTCTCTCTGTCCCAAATAATTATGCAAATGCATTCCAAGTAACAAATCAGTATAATGCAAGAATGTATTATACAATTACTATTATGTGTGTAATAATAATGTAATGATCCTTTCCATGTTGTTAGCAGTAGGCCTTTTTCAAAGTAGATAGTTATTCTTGTCATAGTAAAAAATATACTGTAATAACATTAACAACAGTAAATCATGTGTTTCTGTGTGACATTGAACCACAAGCACAATACCAGGGAATAAAGCTTTTCCAACTCTGACATGTCAAAATATGTTGGGTTTAGGCCACCGCATAGGTCCCTGAAATTGATCCAACCTAAAGTGAAGAACCATGTGCCATGAATCCTGGTTTGTTTCCTCTAGATTTTCTTCAACTCTTTGGGTTGTTTATGGCTTGTTACCTCAGGACCTGCACAGCCCATCTCCAGTGGCCAGGGCTGGTGATGAGCACCAACCCAGGGCTGAAGTGTGTCACACGACCACGTCGTATTTGAACACAACACATACTGCAAAGCACTCCATAGTAAATAAGAGAAAACTAGCAGTAAAATGATAGGCACTGTCATTCTCTGTCCATGCTGTTTGCATGCTAGTATATTTGAATAGAGCAGAGAAAGTGATGGTGTGACGTTCTTTGAACCGAGAGAGCAAATTGTTTGCCCTGAAGTGATGTGTACCATTTCCTCTCCAAGTTCAGTTTTGTGATGAACACATTATTCTCACCTCACCACACTTTTGACTAGAGGTATCCTGAACACACTGAAGTTGATAATTGTTAATTCTTCCATTGGACTGTTACACAACTGCGAGCTGCACCGTACTTTACCTTGTCAGAGTGTGCTTGGTATACTGTAGAGGCCTGGGCTTACTGTATGTCTTGAGCAATTTTGCTTGCTAAGGGTATTTCATTTATAATAATAATTTGTCTCTATTCAGTACATTTTGTAGAATGGAATGAAGAGACATCCCACTGCACAGCTGACACACCTTCACAACATGGTGGATGTCTTCCACTCAGCTGGCTGCTGTCATGTAGGAAACCATTTGCTTTCTTTATGCATCGACTGTTGTTAGTGATAGAATCGAAGTGAAGAGGCTTCACACTTCATAACCTGCTTCAACACAGAATCAAACCACTCCTGACAGCCAGGAAAATACAAACATCATCTCTACAAGTCCAGGGATATAAATCAATTTCTTTTCTTAGCTACAAGCAGAGCGTCTGCTAGACAAAATGAAGCAGTGTTGAGATTCTTAAAGTACAATGTGCTCAGTAATCTTGGCCATCACCCACAAAGCAACTGCAGTACATTAGCCTTACAATATACATAACTTTTGCACGTCTTTCAAGATAGGTGATTTAAATGCATGGCAATGTTGAGCTCTGTTGTGTTGGGTTGTGCGGCATTATATTATTGTGTCCATCCCATTCAATTTATTTATCCTGCTGTTTGTAGCTCTATGTGGCAGCCACATGAGTTCCACAGGCTCCATACCTGGTGTTGCTGGTTACAGTATTGGATGTATCACCATACTCATATTATTTAGGACTTTACTTTGATTGAAAGAGGGAGAGCAAAGATTTGAGCATATAACATTGAAGAGACAAATGTTTGTGTCAGGTGTACATCTGTAGGGGTAGCGCCTTAATGTGGTCATTTACAAAGCACTTTTCACTTTGGCTCATCATTTGCCACAGAACTCCTAACAAAAGGTATTTGCGGGTCCACTGATATCCAAGACCTGACCCAGGACCTGAGTCAGCCAGGTCTGGTAGGGTCCCGTTGTACTTGCTCCCAATCAAAGCCCCAATATTATTGTACAAACGCTTATCAGCATGACATCGGGGTCTATCACCCTACTTGAATCTGATCCAGTGTCAGATTAGAATAACAAATTTAGAGGACTGTGCCACCTTAGTGGAGGTATGCATTCTAGCTCCATTTAACTTAACTTGACTTCCAAATGTGTCTCTCTCCCAATACAAGCATTCATCATCCCTCACATGTTTAACTTTGCAAGAAGCCCACCCACAATTTTACCCATTTCATGGCTCCTTTGCTCTGTGGCTTGACCACCATCTTAAGAAAGTCAAAATAAAACGCAGAAACACAACAGACTTAGACACTCTATACATCCTTTTTGACTGATAAGTCCATGTTGTCCATATTTTACACACAGTTATGTTTAAAACTATAATACTACAAGCAACATAACTTGAGAAATAACAAAAAAATGACCTAAAAGCCAAGTTGAGTAAGAATAGTGTTAAGTGCATGCATTCCTATAATACACTTATCTATTGTGTTTGAAGTAACTTGTCACATGATTTGTCAGATGGTCAAAGTCATGCAGGCTAATGGACAGTGCCATAGTCATAGAGCTGCAGTCTTGGAACCAGTTTTCTATTAGATGGGACTGAGTGGCTAAATGCCTGACAATATATTTACTTTTCTCTGCAATAAATACTATCAATGTGTTTAATACTTAGAATTAAAACAGGATGAGAACAATTAGTTAATACTTAACCACCAGACTTCACTTTCAGAACCAAAGGTTTTGCGTTTGCAAAGTGCTATTTTGAGATACAAGGTATTCAAACTGTACCCCACGATAGTGTTTCATTCACAACACACGTCCCCATTTAGGGACAACACACATAGTTATTTTTCAACACTGTCACACACAGCAACATTGTCAATGTCCACACACACCTATGAGCCATCATTTTAGCTTGAAACAGCCGAGCTACTGAACCAGATCAGCTCTATGAGAACAATCATCACCTGGTTATGGTGGGGTGATCGTCATTGAAAAAAAAAAATCACCTCTTAAAGAAACAATCCAGGATTTTGGGTGCTACCGTTCTTTTCTAATGTTACCAAGATGATGACACATCTACGTGTCCAGGTCATTCCTGACCTTGGTAACAGAGTTTGCTCAGCTGTCATGGGGATGATTCAAAGTATAGAACTTCGTCATGTGATACAGTATCTGGAGGTCAGATCATAACCACTGATACCATCCTTGAACCAGGATATGGGTTTAGATCTCCCCTGTATGTGACTACTTGTTTTCAGCAGACCACAGTTCCAAACTTCAGTCGCTGAATGCCACCAGAGCCGACTCATCGGCTAATGAAACTTGTGAGATGAGGTCGAATGTAATGGCCATAGGTAGTAAATGGACCGTAAGCTGAGATAATAGGGGCCAGGGTTGGGATGTCTGCTGTGTGTGGGCTGCTGGACGTTGGAATGACAGAGATATCATCTTTCTCATGAAACTCTGAGTATGACAGCAAACACGTGGAATTCCCTAAATGTCGGACTTATCTTTCCCCTGCAGATGTTTGATCTTTAGGTGGATAGTAGCAGAGGATGAGCACGGCTCCAGCTTCTACTGAAGATGATGAAAGCTGTCTTTGAGTTTGCAGTTAATACACTGCCCCTGTCTACCTGCTACACTGGTTAATGTCAAGCAATCACACATGCAGCTTTTTATTGTTGTTTTCTAAGTGCTACCAGCTGTATCATGAAACATATATCACTTCTCCACAATGTATTATTGTTCTTTAACTAAAGGCAAGGCACATAATGTGTTAGATGAAATATCGTGCAAAATAGAAGTTTAATAATGGGGCTAATATCAAAATCTAAAGAAATAGACAGCCCTTCAATCCACTGTTTTCAGATAACACAGAGAATAGAGGGATGAAGGGGAGGAGGAGGAAGATCGGGATAGAGAGGGAGAGGTATCATCAGTTTGAGTCATGCATTCATTAGGTCAACACAGCAACCAGGGCAGCACCATGCAGTATACACCAGCTTTAAGCCAACTTTAACCAAACCTTAACCTTGGCCCTACCAAACAGCTCATATCAGCACCTTCAGTGTAAACTCTGAACCCCTCGCCGACACTGACACTTACCCTGGGAAAGGAAAAGACACCTGTGATCAGAATGAATGCAAAGTGAATTTTAGACACGGCCTGACTGCATGCAGAGTCAACAGAATGACTCAGATCCTAGGCAGCACAAAATCACGTGGAGCTCCTTCTGTGCAAGTGGAAAAAACAATCACACAGTTTGACAGTAACATTTCAAAAAGCAAAGGGGCCAAAGGAAAACTGTTCCTGGTGATAACCAAGTCGGAGCCGTCACACAGCCACTCTCTGGTTGCTGCATGCTGTGTGCAGCTGGTTCACTGGTTCCATTTGAGGCTCTGAACCTTAAGGGGCAGTTATCTTTTACTACAGATACTGCTTTATAGTTGCAACGCCTTGGAGATTAAAATATGGCACATATTATGAAATATTAGTACCTAAAAATTTATATTCAGTGTTTTCATCTCCAAAGAGATGTACAAAATAGCAAAAGGACAGGGTGTATGCATTGACTTTTACAGACAAATATCAATAACATTAGATTTTATCCTTTGATTCTGCTTTTGCATTTAAATCTTTGACAACTACACACAGAGTTGTTGCTATCGACTGAACTGACACATCTCTCTTTTTGTTACTTAGAGGATTCTAACATCAAAGTCAAAATGCAGCATGTAAGATTTTAAGCAAATAAATGTATTTCAAAGGATTATTAACTGAATGAAGCATCGAAAAGCTAGAATATTGCTTTGCCTCACTAAAGCACTGTCATTATCCAAATATTGTGTCTAGATTAGACACAGAAAAGCAAGCAAACTTGTTTGAAATGCTTGACTTGTTGCTTGCTGCCTGTGGTAAACCATCAAGGTTGGACTTGAAACCAACCATAACACTGTGGTTACCCTGTCCTTCAGTTTATCTGAACCCCAACACAAACACTGCTACAGACCGGTCGGGTTGGCTTCTAAACCATTCTGAAGCTGAACAAAGAAACTTCAAGTCAGTCAGATCCATAACCATCGACATCTACAAGAGAAACATCATGGACTTAATCCTAGTGCAATGCCCGCTGTATCTCTTCCTGATCTACCATCATACTGGGACAAACCTGTCACTGTGCTCTCTGAGACACAAACCAAATCTACAAATCATCTCAAAACAGAACAGGGATGAGGGTGTAAATGTAGGAACCACACACACACACACACACACACACACACACACACACACACACACACACACACACACACACACACACACACACACACACACACACACACACACTCTTACAGTTTCAAACACATTGAGATCAGTAGCCACATGGTCCAGGGTTCAGAGGCCAGTGCATGTCTCCTCCAAGCAATACTGTCATGACAAAATGATGAGCATCTGAAGGAAAAGATGCCCTCAGCTAACCACAGCCCATCCTGGTTCCAGTATCACTGGGCCTCACTCTACACTGGTGTTCAACTGTAGCACTGTGTGTTGTGTTTGAGGATTCCACTGTCACTCTTTGTTTTATGATACAAAAGCATATTCAAACAGTCTTAAACACATGAGCTTAGCAAAGCAATGTCGTGGTTTCAAGCTGATGATTGTCAATAAAAAAGTCTTTGTCTTTTGGTGGGAAGAGAGAAAGAAAATGCTCAGTTTCAACCAAACATTTTCTACATATGTATCCATAACACATTAAAGAAAAGTGCAAAGAAACATTACATACAACAATATCTCTCTTTCTAGTGGGTTCAGAAAAAAGGGAGGCTTATTTGCATATATATTATAAGCAGCACCTGCAGCGGAGAGGGGCATTCTGGGTGTTAAGGGGGTATGAGGTCTATCCCAGGGAGGAGGCCTTGCACTGGATTTAGAGTAGAGACCCAGGGTAGAGGGTTAAAGGCTGACATCCATTCCAGGGACACAGCCTCATTCCAGGAACACAATTGGGATACATGTTTCTTAGGATCTGGTGTGTTGAGGCCTGGTTCTGGTCTTAGTTCATCTCGACCAACCACTGAAAATCACAACTCGCGCCAGTGGCCCTTTGTGAGAACTATTTAGTGTCACATGGCATAGTTCACTCTGTGTCTGCAACATGGCTGAGTAAGAGCAGCATCCTTCTTCCATCCAAGCTGTCTCTTCTGGGTACATACAGATATACAAATATATTACACTGTATATTTGTATATATGTATGGCCACATGTTATACTTCTACAAAGATGAATATATTTTTCCTCTGGTAATATCATGACAGCATCGTTTCCTTTCCCCCAGGACAGTGCTGCTTTGACAATCACCTTTCCTCCACAGTTCACTCAGTTGCCCAGATACCAAGACTGGAACAGAGACAAAGACACAAGATTAGAAATGTTTAACTTCAGCCTGCATTTCTTCACACACAAGTAACATTGGTAATCAACACACTGTAAATTATTGTGTGTAATTATTATTTGTGAACCAAAACAAATAGATGATCAAATGATGCTTTTACATATTTTATGACTTCTTGCAGACTGTGAAGCTATTGATAATACAAATATACATCCTATTTAACTGAAAATTTTAAAAGAACATATAACTTTCCTGATTAGCTTCAATCAGTAGCAGAGAAAGGTTATTGAGTGCCAGTCTAATCCCCCTCAGCAATGAGCCAGAGAGGATCCATGGCCTATTGCTGCTCACGCTGTTAGATGTGTACAAAATAAATTGAATTGACATTATGAACTTCAGTCATTTGCGTCTACACAAGAATTGGGTCCTGTCTGGATCTGATTCTCTTACGGAACCTTCTCCACTGTACAGTTTGGGGATGTCCCTCATCAAAGATGACAATCGAAAGAGAAGATCTCTGGCAGTCAATTAGTAATGCTGCTCCAGCAGCTCACTGTGAAACGTCCACTGACAGCTGATGTGCAGCTCTGGAAACCAGCGACAGGCTGTGTCAACATTCTGTTAGTGTGTCAGAAAATAAATTTCACTAGCAAGGACTACACCATCAAATAGAAGCTTTTTACAGATTTAATAAAGGAAAACATGATTGATATGCAAGACTTGAACTTCATGTGGCTCGTCTGCAAAGCCAAATGCGTTTTGGGGAGCTTCAATAGGGACTCCGTCGTAGCACCTGGGCACAACGAACCCCTAAAAATGCCAAGTTACTTGAGACTAAATTGAGCTGAGTTGAGAAGCTGAGCGAATGTAGTGGAGGTAGCCATTTGACTAGACCCTACGATGCAAGGGTATGGCATGGGTTTAAATGATGGGATGAGGCGGAGAACTCGGAACATCTGAGGCAACCGAAGAAGGCGGGCAAGAATGTTGTTCCTAAAGTTCGAGCAATGTGATGATTATTGTCTTTGGAACGGATGGTTTGTATACATACTGATGGCGAGTTAGTAGTAAAAGATAGCGTCTAGGATTTTGAGCAGGCTTTAAGATCTTTGCGTAGAAGACCATAGGCGACTGTGCTCCCGTCGCTCTGCCTACAGTGTGTGAATGTTGTATGTTAGTTACTCCGGATGGGCAGGTGGAAGCTCAGCCACTGCCATCAGTGTATGAATGGGTAAATTATGTCATGTAGTGTTAAAGCGCTTTGAGTGGTTGGAAGACTAGAAAAGATCTATCCAAGTACAGGTCTATTTACCTTTCAGAGTGATGTTATGGATTAGGTTAGATAATTAGGACGCTAGGGCTACCGCATAAGAGTTAGATTAGAAGCTTATTCTACTAGGAAAAATTGGTAAGAGTTCTTCATGGCTATCACAGAATGAGCAAAGATAAAAAAAAAAAAAAAAAAGACGGGAAAGTTATGGTGTACTGGTCACGTCAGGAAGTAGTGGAAACTCTTCCAAGCTGACCAATTAAAACTAAATGAGGGAAAAAGGTTATTGACAATGGAGTTCTGTTAACCGATAATCGTCAAACTTGGGGCAGGATATACAAGTTGAACGACTTAGAATGAGTGTAGAATATGGAGGAACCGATGTTTGATGGGTGTCTGAAAGAGGGCCGAACTTCTGGATTGAGAAACGAGGAAAGTGATGGGGTTGGAGTGGCCGGGACATGTGCTGCGTGGAGAATGTACTGATGGGTAATAGATAAGAGTGGGAGAAAAAAATGTATTCTTACATGCCTCGTGATTCTCTCTTGAGCGATTATGACTCGAGGCAGAAAACTCAATAATCGTAAATTTTAAACTCAATTCTCAACGTTATGATCGCCTTTAACAATTGTGAGACACCGGGCTATCCGTTCCTTACCGCTGCCCCTGCACGCAACAGACATACTAGACGTGCGACTTGTTTACGTTCTAAGCCAGGCTAAATATTAGCGGAGTTTTGGTGAGGGCGGCTGAGCTTCAGCAGCCAAATATGGCTACAATTTGACTGGCACCCTCTAGCTAAAAAAACTAACGTATGGAAGCATTTCGCTTCTTCATCCGCCCAACTCAGAAAGGGTGAAGTAAATCACGATGTAGACTGCAACTATTTTTTACAAGGATTTGCGCCCCCATACAGTAATTGAGAATCAGGCCTTTCGCGCTATGCTGCACACTTTGAAACCGAGATACAACATTCATCTTGATGTTTTTACAGACGCAAGCAATATTCTACAACTAAACCAAAGCTAAAGTCATGGAGTCACCAAGAAAAGCGGGTAGGATGGCTGTAACACGCTATGCATGGACATCCATTGCCACAGAATCTTGTCTCACCGTAAACGTGCACTTTATCACTCTATGTATAGTTTAACCACATGTTCCAGAAAGTGTTATTTTTGTATCAGAGCTGAATGCTCATTGCCTATAACAAGAGGATTAGGTTAAAGATAAGTCTATATTATTTATTTGTGAATAAGAGCAGCTTGTTATGTCACATGATTTTAGTACGAGGATGCTGCTACAGGCCCAATTTTATTTATTTTATTGTTGGTTCTCTTTGCAATGCTTGGCAAGGTAACCCTCCAGTTGACACATCTCTTCTATTTGATACTAATATTTAATTAATAAAAGATAATGGGGGTAAATTCATCTGCTTTTTAAATAATGAATCATTACAAATATACAGTGTTTAAAAATAGTAGAAAATAGTAGAAAACAGTGAGAACAATATATCATGTATGTAAAAATGTTGATGCATCAAGATGCATCAAGATGAATCGATAATCATTTTATAATCACATCGTAGCTCTCTGAATCGGAATCAAATTAAATCGTGAGGTGCCTAGAGATTCCCACCCTTAGTAATAGAGTGCCGGATTTAGCAGAGTGTGAATAAAATGACGGATGGGGCGTTGCGGTATCCTTTGATGATGAGGTACTGAGGACTGTAAGGTTGTCGAGAGTAAATAAATTGACTTGCTGGACCATTTGTGGCCCCACCGAATGGCTGTGGCTACTATTGGGTAGATTTCGTAGAGTGAAGAGGAAACGACTTGGCATTCACTTGCGAGCTCCGGGAGCCGATTTACTCCAAAAACCCCAAATCGACAAAGGGGATCGTGTAAGTACTATAACGGAGTGTCATGGAGAAACTGCTGGCGATAATGCAAGTTTAAGGCACTTCCGCTTTGGCTTCACTTTTCAGAACCAGAGGATGCCGCCAGGTTAACATGTATCAACTCAAAATAACTTATTATGTGAAAGAATCGGTCAGCCTATCGCTACTGTCTTGAGCTCGAGGATATGGGTGAATTGTACCTTTTAACAGGTGAGCTGTTGGGGTGTGCGTGATGAAGTCATCCAGAAGAGAGCTGGTGTAGACAGAGTGGTGAATACGACAAGCTGATATGAGAGTGTTTTCTGTTCTGAGAAATGGACTTCCTTTATCTTTCAGCATCTTTGCTTTGCTTTTTTTTTATGAAGGCCAGCCATCTACCTTGCTGGAGCGTGGTGATACTGCGACAATGTAAAGTTACCGGAGTGACAAGAGTTATCTTTGGAGGTGATGGAGTAGGAGAACTGTGGCGACGGTGATGGTCTCATTCTGTTTTCTGTGATGAAGGCGGTAGCATGGGAGAGAAGTTTTCGGACTCCTGTAGCTGGGTCTGCTGCCGGAGGCTTGAATGAAACGTTGGATGTTGCCGTTCTGATTTTGTTCAAATAGATCGTCGTTCAATGGGGATAGCGAGACAAAAACCACGCTAAAGATGAGGTGAATGGATGTATGGATGGATGGATGTATGGATGGATGGATGGATGATGTTGCTCGTTTATTGTTAACTTAGGTAGCTCATTTGTCTGACTGTGCTCGAGGAGCTGTTGCGTGACCTAGGATCTGGAACTGAATACAAGAGCCGAACAGGAGGAGAGGGTTAAGATGCTATTTATGGATATGCAGGAAGTGGCACGGTCCTGCTCCTGAAATTCTGCAAGGGAGCTCCAATAAAGTGAGACTTGGTTTCAATCCATTATATATCCCTAACAACCATTCGTCATTAGAAACCACTAAGAAATTATTATCTCATGTACTGAGTTGTGACAAACTTTTGTTTATCACTGTAGATTGCCTTTGTACACCGTATTTGTTACATTTTGAATGTGTGTTATCCAGCACAAGTGTTTGTTTGTTTCCCGCAAATAAAACTACAAAACTCAGCTACTGGATATTTGACAGCCAGCGCGTCTTCAGGTTAGTTTCCCCTACACAAGCCTCTTGGTGACTAATGTTAAGTTGCAGATAGTCACCTACATTTGTCAGCAAAAAGTTTAAAGTACAATGAAGCCAAAGCCAACAGAGCCACGTCCATTTGATGAACCAGACGCAAAGGATTGCCGTCTTGAGCCTACATGCTTCCCACGACTTTAACTACGACAGCGGCCGGCTGCCCAACAGTATCGCAAGCCGAATGGCGATATGTAACCTGTGTTTTGTACTGTGTGTGGCTTATTTGGAACACACTTTGAATTGGTTACTCCCACATTTCAAAGTGGTGTATTGTTGTCGTTTTGGCGTGGTTTGCTGCTGCTTGGGTTTACGTATGTTGTGTTTGGAGTCTTTAAGCAGACTGTTGTGTGGTGTGTACTCAACGTGTTGGGTGTTAATATATGGTGCCTTCATTCGAATTCTATGGCTGTTGAGGTTGCAGGCTTTAAATTGGATTCCTACTGTGACGGTCATTTCCTTGTATGTTTTGAAATGAGTGGATCAAGGACTGGTTCTTTGGTTGGCACATCTGAAATGGAGAAAAGGACAAGCACTCTAACTGAAAAAGCTCTGGCAAGCAAAATTGAGACAATACATAAACGTAAAAAGGAAGTGAACAGAATAAATGGCCAATACTGTCTCCGAAGGAGCTCATGGGAGATGATAAAAATGTTTCACAAGTTAAATCACAATTTCATATTTTGATGCAATCGTCTGAAAATGCCACTGCCTTGCACAAATCTCTGCTGCATTTAATTCCATCTGATGAACAATAAAAGCCAAATGTATGGTTCACAAGCATCAACGAATACAACCAAAAATTTATCGAGGATGTCAAAGTGTGGTTTACAAAAATCAGCAAACATCCAAGTAGGTCTCTATCACAGCTACCTCATGACATGGAATGGCCCCAGGAAACTTTGCCAGGGAAAGAAAATGGGGCTCACAAGGAGGAGAGAAGGGATAAGGAGCCTCTATCTTGTCAACATGATGATCATGATAAAATAATGCCATGTGACAATATATTAAACCACAGCAGCAGGAAACATACTTCAACATCAAATGTTTCTACAATATTGTCTGCACGTCTCAGAGCAGAGGCTGAAACGGCTGCTTTGCGTGCCCGTCAAAGGTTGCTTAAGTAAAAGCATGCTCTTGAGAAAGAGGAAGAGCGAATAAGAAAGCGTGAAGAACAACTTCAGCTTGAAGCAGACATTGCTGTATCTGTGTTTTAAGAGCCTCTGAATCCGATGTGTGGAGTGCTGCTTCCTGGGGATCAAAAAACATGGAATCATATTTTGAAAAAAAGGTGAAAACTGTCGAAGCGCTTAATATTAATGCAGAGACTTTCGAACCACATGCAACAGAAAGGAATGGAAAAGGAAAGCTTGTATTGCAAAAGTGGACACATTGGAGAAGAGGGCACACAGTGAGAAGATTGATTTCCTGAAAAATTTTAGTTTGTTTTGGCTGCTTGTGTACTGGGCACATCAGCAAAGACTGGAGGAAACGTCTCTCCTGCAAAACATGTGGTTTAAGACATCCTAATATGCTTAACATCCACCCTAAGGAAAGGGGAGCATATGTGGAGAAAGGCAAGAGCAACTTCGAGGGTGCAGTGGACAGTTCTTTGGTTGCAGTCCAGTGGTCTCACTGGGGACGGTTTAACAAGACTGTAAGCTAGCCATCCTACTAGTTTAAGGTTAAATCAAAGAAAGGTCCAAGGACAGTAGAAACCTATGCCTTCTTAGACCAAGGGAGTTCA
Organism: Ophiodon elongatus; assembly: GCA_016806645.1. NCBI lineage: Eukaryota > Metazoa > Chordata > Actinopteri > Perciformes > Hexagrammidae > Ophiodon > Ophiodon elongatus. Next base: position 261,577 of record JACSYO010001639.1, read on the forward strand.
GCATTCTTCTGCACAATGGTTCTGATGGATGGACTGAATCTCTCTGGGAGAAAAACAAGGATTCTTTTGCACACCATGGGCCAAGAGAAAATTATGGACAGTTGTATTGTGTCAGACTTGGAAGTGGCTGGATTGGATAGTAGATTGTACTGGGAAATGGGCGACAGTGGCTGAGTGGTAGAGCAGGGGTCCTTCTATCAGAGGATCGGCAGTTCCCCGGCTCCGCTAGTCCATGTCGAAGTGTCCTTGTGCAAGACACTTAACCCCAAATTGCTCCCGTAACTGTGCGGTGTGTGAATGTTGTATGAATGTTAGTTACGGTCCTGATGGTGGCACCTTGCATAGTAGCAATCCCTGTCATCAGTGTATGATGAATGCACGTATTGTAAGTCGCTTTGGATAAAAGCGTCAGCTTGTAAAAATGCCAGACAACTTTACTCAACTTAGAATGCCCATGAACAGGAGTAACATCCCACGACAGCAATGGCTAAATGTATAATCATTAATTTCAAACACATCTACCTAACTGAGATAGATGCAGATGTGAAACTCTTGATAGGCATGAATGTGAGAGCTTGGAGTGTGGCTGAAAGGCCATATGCCATCAAGGCGATGCTTAGTGGACGGTGAATGGACCACTTAGTGGAGAACGCTGTGATAGAGCATCAACAGAATTTCTGCTGTCACACTTGATGAACGCTGGAAACGGCAATTCAAGGCTGACTTCTCTGAATGCAGTCAAGATGAACAGCCAGGGCTGTCAAGGGAGGAATGTAAGTTTTTGGAAATGGCCAAGTGGAACTTGTTGATGGCCACTACAGCATTGCTTTACTTTTAAAGAGCAGAGAGATGACCATGCCTAACAACCGTAAGGTAGGAATCATATGTTGTCCAGAGAGACTGGATCCCTGGAGCTAGTTGTTCCAAAAGGAGGATTGTTTTTAAATTGCACTTCACTTTTACTGTTTCTTTTTGAACTTCTAGTTAGATACTAAACTGCATTTCGTTGTCCTAGTACTTGTACTCTGTACAATAACAATAAAGTTGAATCTGAATCTGAATCTGAAATGTGTTGTCTGTCGACAGCTAAATGGCTAAAAGGTCAACAACAAATGACAGATTTGCAGAAGAACCTCCCTTTTGTAATGTCAAACTATTTCGGTCCGTTTAAGGTTAAGAGTTGATTGAATTCTGATTACTGTACCTTGATGACATGACATTGACTGATTTGACTTGACTCAAGAGGGATGGTAAAGATCACTTTGTGCTAGAGAAGAATACTTTTTTTAATCGCTTTTACCATGGACTACAAATAGCCTATATTTGTAATGTTTATGCCCTTGCATGTGTAATGTATATGTAATTATTAGTATGTTAACTAATAATTAGCCTGAATGTCGGAGCCAGGTACAGCCTGTATACTTTTGTACACCTTTTTTGGTCACTTACGGTAATTGAGTCACATGGTTTTGGGGATTGCAATGGGGATATCAGTTGTTCAGTAGTTTAGTTTTATGAATGGAAGGAGAGGGGGTGAGAGAGGAAGTCTTATAATTTGCTGACCGCTATTTATCGCTATTTGCTGCTGTTTATCGCTGTCGATTGCCTTTGAACACCGTTGAGAAAGTATTTTGAACGTTTTGAATGGGTGTTATACAGCACAAATGTTTCTTTTTTTCCTGCAAATAAAACTACAAAACTCTTTTGAATCATTGACGACCAGCACGTCCACCGCAGGTTAGTCTCCCCTACTCAGCCTATCGGTGACTAATTTTAAGTTGCAGATAGTCACCTATAGATACACAGTAAACAACTTCCTGTTTTCAATATAAGATTTTCACAAAGAGTATGTACAAAATACATTCTGAATGTAGTCAGAGATGTCTGCAACTCAAATGAATACCAGCCATTGTCAAAAAGTATTCATTATTTTTTCCCCCAGTAACACATTTTAGTGGTATTATCCTTTTCATTTATAAGGGAAACAGGTAATGTGTTTTATACTTCTTGTAAAGAAAATATATTTATTTTATATATGTATTTTGTTTACACCCTTTGTGAACTCCATATTTTGAAAACTAGAACTAGTCCCTCTGCTAACTTTGCTAAGTCTGCCACTAGCTGTCAGCTTCATAAAATGGATAGAGACTTATTATATTATACTTTTCAGCTCAATCTGAACCAATTGAATGCATTTCCCATGAGTGTCAGTAGATGGGTGCACTACTACCTTAGTGTCAGCTGATTTGACCATGGATACGCAAGCGACGGATTGACCTCAGTCATCTATACATGCTGGCATTCTGCTCCTGATCTCTAATAAACACTAGAAGTAATAGGTGGAGACGACCTTTTGTTTTCTCCACATAATGAGTTGGTTATCAACAAAGTTTGTTATCTCAAGATCACAAGTTAATCAACTTGTGATCTTGAGATAACGGCATTATAAAAAATTAAGCATGGCCGTTCTCGGCTTTGAGCACAACTAAACAAATTGTATTTGTTTATTAATTTTTTATTGACCTCTCTTCTATGTTAGGAATGGCAGAGGTCTCAGAGGCGGATACATCCAAACCTCAGCACATAGAAGCATCTTCTGCTACTATTTGCATGGCGAGATACTATTATGAATAAGTGGCAACTGATTCACCTCCAATAATCTGGGTTGGAGATCTGAATATCTTCTAAATTGAGTTTAACATTGTCAAACGAACCATACTAACCTGGGCTTGGTAGAGTCCACCTGGGTCTCGAGGGGTGACTCCAACGAAGGAGGTGCGATTGGCAGGGGGTGTCCCAGGGGCCGAGTATGCTGAGGGTGTTTGCGTTAATAACATCAGTCTCATACTGTCTCTCATAATGCCATGTTGCTTGTTAAATTGCAAGAGGCAGTAGCCTACTTCAAACAAAATCTGTCCATTTCAATAAGGAGCTACAACAGAGAAAAGCATCAAACTGGCCAACCCTAACTGCTGGCAAATAAGTCACTCTATGGTTGTAGTATTTTGTACCAAGGGACATCGAACACAAACAGAGGCAGCAGATCTGACAGTCCACTGCCCTACTCCTCTCTGTCTTTATCTTCTGTCTATTGTAGGCAGGAAGTCAAACTCCAGCCAGCTGATATGTTTAGACCTGACTTGAGAGGTATTCCAGATTGTGGAACTGGCAGAATATCATGTCATGCGTGTCCATTGTTTACCCTGTTGTCTGCTTTGGGGACGAGTTCTGGATTCCTGGCTCGGTTGCTGATTCCAGATGCGCTTTGGATAGTGATAAGTCAAGCATCACATCCCACTAAGGACAACTATAATAAACACAACAGCAACCACTGCTTTTTATGGGGCAGAATAACCAATACTATAATAATACAGATTATGGAAAAAAATAAAGGATTACAATGCATTCAGCAAAGCAAACCAAAAACCTACAAATCTTCTTAACTCGCTGAACCCTGTTTTAGGGGAACCAGGCCAGGACGTGGATCATCTCTCAGCATACAAACTCTATCTCATGTTCACATAACCTGCTAGAAAATCAATGATTTTATGATTTCCTGTCCAACAAGCACTTACTTCACTCATCTACAAAAACTACGATCGAAAGCTCCAGAACAGCGACTCAATTGATTTGAGCTTGAATGGATGGACTTTGGGGAAGGGTGCCTTTTGTTCACGGCTCTTCCCAAGGCATTTAAAGTAGCATCATGGACATTACTGGAAGAGACATGCCTACAGTTGGATTTATCAGTGTTTAAAGTTTGTATGGAAATGAACAGGGAAAGTATGTTGTGTGTGGTTTGTGTCATTAACTTTCGTGCCGTGAAATCATGGTAAGAAATCACTGCCTTTTGATCAGACATCACAGTTTACCTGAGTATTAACATCAGACCAACTCCATCTTCACCGCCACATCCTCTAACCCCCTCTACACCTCCACCTCCTCTAACACCCTCTTAACCTCAACTTCCACCTCCTGTAACACTATCTTCACCTCCACCTCCTCTAACCCCCTCTACATCTCCACCTCCCTAACCCGCTCTTCACCTCCACCTCCTCTAACCCCCTCCACATCTCCACCTCCTTAACCCGCTCTTCACCTCCACCTCCTCTAACCCCCTCTTCACCTCCACCTCCTCACTTCTGAGCTGCTGGATCTTCCACTCCTTTCCTGATCTCTCTCCCTAACTCTGTCAAGTGCCAAAAGCAAAGAAATGGTGAAATGTAATTAAAATCAATAAGATCGATTAAAGTCAAATATTTGTTGGAATATTACAGGGAACAAAGAAATCTAACAACAATAACAAGGTGCAGTCAACTGTCACTGCCTCTCAGTTTATGGCAGGCAGTATCCTCCCTTAATATAGGACTGGTCATTTTTCTTCATCTGAGAGCAGTAGAAAACATTTGGCTCTTGAATGCATTTAAAAATATATATATTTTCCTAATGTTCTTATATTTGTCACATTTGGTGAGGACGTGTTGCTCCGTTTCAGGCTCACTAAGGAAGCAGTGAGAGCACAGCCGTGGCTTTCCAGGTTTTCCTGTGTTGCGGCTGTGCTCACACAGCCTCTACTTTGTCACGGTTCATTTTAATTTAACATCAGTAACCCTGCTTAAATCATCTACCACAGTGTACTGTCAGTTTAGAGCTAGACAGCATAGCATTTTGCTCCGTGCTTTTGTCTGTGTTTGCCAATAGGTGAACTAGTTTTGTTTAACCGTGTTGTAATTTGGTTGAGTCTTATTAGTGGTGCATTCTGTTCCTGAGGCCTTGATGTATTGGTGGGCTGAGTGGTTAGTGTTTCTCTGTAGTTTATTGTTTAAAAGTGTTTTCTTTGTTAGTAATAGTTTGTGTGTGTTTTTTCTCATGGAGCTCATGGAGCAAAACACTGTAGAACAGAGACAAGAACTGGCTGAATTAAAAATAGACTTTTTTCCCAGGTGAGAGCAAGCATTCTCTTGTAAGAGCTACAGTTTCTATGTTGAATGAAATGGATGAACCTACCTGCTTTTTCTTTGGGGTGGAGAAGCAACAGGGGAAGATAAGCATATGTACTGTTTGAATTTGTCTGATGGGCGGGTCACTTCTGAATTAAGAAATGAGAGATGGGACTGCGGACTTTTACGAGAAACTGTAGCAGAGGAGGAGTGTGATCCAGCCAGGTGGCAACCTCTGATTCTGCCGAGTGAAGCCAAAGGGAAGTGTCTTAAAACTTGCATTCTCTCTACTGAACAGCAGGGGGCGACTCCTCTGGATGTAAAAAGAAGTCAGATTGTATGGAAGTCTATGAGAAAATGACCCTACCTCTCACTTGATCTATTACCTCAGTAAACATTGTGAACTGTAGTTTATGGTCTCAATCTCTAGTTTCAAGTCTTCAAGTCAATACAGCATGATGTTCATTTAGTAAATTATGGTCCATTTAGAGTCAAACAGACCACCAAGCAGGGTATGCTTTAGGGCAGGCTTACTGTGATTGACAGATCGCTGCCACTACAGAGATATGGCGTCTCTACATCACTCCTCTGCATTTCAAATATTGTAATTTCCGTTCACCGGTTGCAAAAAGTCAAGCTGACGACGGCCATAATCCCCGATGGCGATAGCGAAATCGCCAAACTCGAGGCTTCATAACGGCAGTCCAAAAACCAATGGGTGACTTCACGATGACTACATACAGTCTATGAATACAGCTTGTGCTGTATTCACAACTATCACAACTATCCCCAGCACTGAAGGCTGAACCCAAGAATGAGCATAGCAAAACACAAATCAGAATATAAATCAGAAATTGTTTGTCCAATCACTACAAAACTCACAGGATATGTTTCATGACAATGTTGAACTATGTGTGTAAAACTATTTTGAAACTGCTCAATAGGGGGCAACACTAGTTCCAATCATGCATGGGCCTGACGCAAATCTAGCCATCAATTAACGACGGTTTGTCCAAACATCACCAAAGTCAGTTCTTCATCAGTTCTTCACATATTGTTTCTGTTGTTGTAACCTGGTTTAGGAAGCTCTTTGTGACAGCTTCCTACAAACAGGCGAAAGTGGTGCTAACGTCCAGTGTTTACAGACTCTTTCTTCATTGGGGTTCCAAATCTTATGTTATCCTGTTTCAATCTCTAGTTTATGCTTGCTGAGTCTGCACATTGTTAATTTGCCTCTCTGTTTGGGGTTTTCAATGCTGATAAGTTATTTTGATATTGTTTATTTTCAATAAACAATAACAATCTAATTTGGTGATAGATGTTTAATTAAGCCAATATTCCATGTATTTGGATTCTTTTTCGGAAGTGTTTTGGAGGATGATGGAGCTCTTTGTTCCTGAGCTGGTAGGTTTTTTTGAGAGGTTTTGTTTCTGAGCAGGGGCTGTTACTCAGAAAGGCTGTGATAGTGGGCTTTAGGATCAGCTTGTGCCGGGTGAACCTGGAACTGGACCACTCTTTTAATCATGCGGAGAGACAAAGGGAATGTCATGGTCCTGGGTATCTTGTTTAGTTCCTGTTTTATTTTGTAAGTTCTCTCTTCCCCCTGTGTCATGTCAGGCTTTACTTTGCCTTTGTGAATAGGTTTGTTCAAGATGAACTGTGCCTTGCCTGGAAAGTGGACGAGAGCAGGCTGTAGCAGCAAGGGGTGTTGAAAAAAACTGCGGTCAAGTCGGACATTTTTCAGCTGCCTTCAAAGAATAAACAGGAAGTCAAAGAAACTGTTACTTCCTATTAAATCCAACCTGGAGGCTAGTTGCAGTTTACAGACCTCGTTCAGATTTATTCAAATGTGTTTGTAAATATATATTTATGTAGAAATGTGTGTGTATCTGCATTGTATACTATCCTTTATCTGCCTGTGAAACACTTTGCTGCTCGTTTAGATAAGTGCTATATAAATAAGCTTTATTATTATTACTATCAACCACACAAAATATGTCTTTAGATTAAACCCTTATTGTACAACATGTGACTAATAGACGACAATCTAGCGTTAAGTATTACCATTACACAGAAAAACAGCTCTTTGATCTGGCGACAGCCAGGCGTTTCCCATCATGCATTGGGTCATGCAGTCGGTGGAGAGCAACTGCTGTGCATGGCTCTAAGAACTGCGGCCGCCTCGCTCTCGTAAGGTTATCGTTGACCACGTGTTCATGACGTCCGAGCAAGTCGGGATCAAGTCGGACACAAATCTAATCGCCATGCATTGTGCGGCGATCACCGGTGATCGATTCTGTGCAGGACTGGCTCGTCTCGAATGATTCTATTGTCTGCTCCTTACTGATTGTTCCAACTGTGTCTCCTTGTGTATTCAGTCTGTGTCCATCCCCTGTTTCTGTCAGTTTGTCTTCTAGTTCAGCCTGTTTCCCTGTGTCAGTGTTCCTGGTCTGTTTTGGGATTTGCCTCTGATTGCCTGTTTTGCGGACTTTCAATCTGTAAATTGAATTATCATTAAATCATTTATCACCACCTGTCTGGGTCCTAACATTCCTTAAGCGTGACAGAGAAGTTTCCCAGCTCTGCTCTACATGTGTGGTTTTGGCTGTTTCTGTGGACCGTGGAGTATTTTAAGTTAAATTGTAAGTTGTTTCTCAATGGGGGTTAGTCCCAAGATGTACAGTCAGGTCCATAAGTATTTGGACTGTGACACATGCCTGAAATGGATTTTAAATAAAGCAGTCAATTTGTGGTTGAAGTGTATACTTTCGGCTTTAATTTGAGGGATATAAAAAAACTATCGCGTTAACCGTTTAGGAATTAAAACCAATTTTACACAGTCCCCAACATTTTCAGAGGCTCAAAAGTAATTGGACAATTGTCTTATAAATGGTTTGATGGCCAGGTTTATACACACACACAGACACACACACACACACACACACACACACACACACACACACACACACACACACACACACATATATACATATATATATATATATATATATATATATATATATATATATATATATATACTCAGATTCAGCCAAATGCTGCAAAACTAATTGGAGTAACACTTGTTCCCAATGTGGGAACATGTCACCAGTGGCTCTTTCATATGTTTATGTTCTATGGCATAAACTCTATAGATACACAGACAATACTAGCTAGTATGATCAATTCACTATTATTATTATTATTATTATTATTAGAAGTAATATTAGTAATAATAATAAAGGTATTATTATTATAACAAAAACAACAACAAAGATCAGGGTAATCCACAACATTTTAGTTGTGTAAAACCTGCATAGCTCAGTCATGGGGTTGAGTGCTTGCGGACATATAGTGAGGAGTCAGTCTGTCAGTCTGGAATACCCCCCAGGAGCCTTCACACCAGTAAACCCTTTGTGTTATCTTTCTTCTGCACTTTCATCTCAACCTGTTATGTATTTGACTATACATTATAACATATCGTGTTGGAAAGTTTGAAATATACGTTTACATCATGTGTCATGCCACACATCAACACTGACAAAAGAAGTTAGTTTTGACCACTTACTGGGTGATGTGGGGGAGTTTGCTCCCCCATCAGAAGAAGTGCTAGTGGCCTTTGACTCTGCAGGCAGAGTCGGCCTGGGTAAGGAGGATGGAGGAGGAGCCAGGGAGGGTGCAGGTCCAGGGGGGGCCAACATCTGAGAGGAGATGTAGTGACTGGGCACTTTCCCTTGGTTGCTGCCATTCAGCTGGAAAAATCAGACAATTAAACAGAAGTCATATTTCGCATATGTCCAAAATAATACATCCAAAACATTTTCTAATTAAACTGCACTCTGAAGCTAAAAGCCTTAGAGAGGCAGTTTTCCATCACATTTGCAAATCACGTCACATAAACTTAAAGAAAGATTACCGTGGTGTGTAGACAGAACTTAACAGGGAGTGGCACTGCGCATGTCCGATATGTAGAAAATAGTAGGTGATACTGGCTCACATTACCACTAAGTGGTTGTTTATAGAGTCTATTGAACCCTTATGGAGCTGACTTGTCACAAACTCCAGTCGTTGTCTGACTAGTTTTATAAATGCCAACCTGCAAATCCTAAAGGTGAAAGTGATAGCAGTAGCAGTGGAAACAAAACAAGTATTAGGTGCTGCAAATGTAAAAGTTTGTATGTAAGCTGCAATTTCTCTGTTCTTACCATTGTTGTTTCTTCCTTATCGCTTTCTTGCTGTCTGTGCATTTGTGTTTGTTTAGCTTTTACAAATACAACTTAAATAAAATACTAATTATAGTGCCACACTGACTTCCAGACTAACCTCAATCTAGATAGTAATAATACTCAAATTTAATTAAAATTCAGCTCTTGGTTGTGAAACATTTTGAGCTTTTTAAGATTTAACTAATACATTTGTTATGTCTTTATATTTCTGACATTAGGTTTTGCCAGGTACATGATGCAAGCTAGTTTTATTGAGTAATTTCCCAGGTAGAATCCGTCCAGAGCTACCTGTTTTACCACTAAACTAACTTATTCAAGTTCAACATCAACAACATACTTCAGTCAACCTCCATTGAGTCATCTTCTTTTATTCTGGCGTTGAAGCTTCTGTCAAAAAATCAGTAGATGGTGCACATTGGTGTCTATATCTGCATTTCTAAAGTGCTGCTGGTATTATACTTCCGGCACTGAAACTGGCTGGTATTGGTTTGTATTCATAACTAGAGTAGAATAATCTGTCTGCAAAGACGTACAATTTTTTGCGTAGTAAAACGCTAGCAATTATTCAGCTAATGTAGTAGCGGTGCTCTGTGACATATTCTCTGACTGGTTGTACTCACAGAGCTCGGGGTTTGATTGGCAGGGTCGCAGGCCAATGAGACCAGATCTTTGAGGGGGTCCTGGGCCAGGTGAGGAGGATAGCGGATCGCTCCGTGGGGGAAGTAGGACGAGGGTGAGAAATGAATAGATGATGACGGATGGGGACTCCGAGACAGACCTGGACAGAGAGAGACATGAGACATCACAGTAAATGGCATTTTGTTCCTGTGTATAAGTATGTATGTATATATGTATGTATGTATGTATGTATGTATTTATTTGTCTGCATGCATGCTAGAATGTGTATGTATGCATGTATATGCGTGTGAGGAAGCCTGACAGGAGTGGCTAGGAAAGTGGTATGAGGCAGACACAAGAAACTTTATGAACTGTTAGGTTAAAAGACTCTCGGGGATATTACTCTGATGCTGCTCATTGTAATTGTGACATTTAAGAGAAGTTGTATAACTTTGGTAACACATACTATACTTTTTTTTTGACATAGTATACCATGCATTTATTTATAGATACTATACTATGAGTTAAAATATTTTTTTTTACATACTATAGTATGACTTTTTTTGGGGAGTGTGGATTAAATGGCGACAGCGGTGTTCAGCCACGGTGACACGGTCCCTTTAAGAACACTATCGCAACCATGGTAACGCAACATTGTTTTGGGGATAAAGGATGAAGGAATGTCAGTGTTTTGTATGTCATGTTGGTGAGAGGTGGAATAAATGGCAACAGAGGTGTGCAGCCAAAAAGAGAAGCTTGTTGACTGTGTTATTCCCTGCGCTCCTACATATGTATGTATGTATGTACGGGTTCCAGCGGGGTTCTGTCCGGCAATTTTAATTTTTGAGTGAGTCATGAATACATGAAAACAATTTAAAAACCCGACGGCCCTATAAAAGGGTCTGGGGAGAAAACGTACATTGCATGTTACATACACAGTGGGAATTTCGTTCACGAATCAAGAACGAATATATTGATGTTACACATCAGATTAAAGAAACAAATCTGGGCTGCAAGAATATATAAGCCAGTTTTATATAATCCAAACACAACTCAAATGACCAACTAAATGCATGACCAAATATGAATTTCCATATCTCGCCAGCGACCGAACTCGCTCGCCAAATGTAGTTCTCAAGCGAGTTAGCTTTATGCTATATACGCAAACGATATCTCAAAAGAATGAAAGCAGGCAGTCCAGGGATTCCTCACATATCCCTCAAATCCCTATAAACCAAACCCTCAGCGAGATATGAGCCAACGAACACCAGCATCAGACATTTCTTTATCCAGCGATTTATGAAAAATGCCCCATACCTGTGATGAAAAGCTGCGAAAGCTATGCTTTTCCCGCTAAATGCACACTGAAAGATGTCTACTAACTTCCTGTGTCTTCCTGTGAAATCATTCCTGGCTCGTTTAGTGTCAGATTACCCACGTGTGGAGGGTTAGACTTTCAGCATATAGAGTGAGTGTTTCACACAAGACTGCGCCTTACTGATTCTGATTGACTAACAGGGCTGTCGATCTCATTTTGGTGGGTATAGCTCAATTCTATAGGCTCTAACGATTCAAAGGAGGTCTCATTCACTCATATCGGCCACTCCGTTGCGGAGATATTGCCTCTCATAGTCAAATACCCCTGGCTTTTCGAAAAAAAAAGAAGATTTGCATGTGGATTTCAGAGCACAAAACATTATTTTGGTTTGGCATTGTGTATGTTACTGCTGTATTTGGATGTATTGAACACCATTAGTGATATACAAGTGAAATATATAGTTTGTTACATGACAAAATTCAAATTGCACTCATTGTGCTAAATGGCCATTTTCGGAGACCTCGTCTGAATTGTCTATACTAAAAACTCATTTTCTGCTTCACTTTATCAGTCAAACTTCGCAGAGAGTGTTCACATATTGTGCTATGATTTGGTAGAGGTTTAAACCTTCAAAAGGTCAAAATCATTCCAAAGGGATAATCATCCTGAAAGTGCTTTTTTTTTGGCAAACCTGACATTATTTTATTTTTGCTGTGTTCCATCTTCATTTAATCTTAACCAGTTACATACATACTGATATTTACACATCTGAACAAATTTCATAAGTGTTCCCTTTATAATAACACCCAAATTATTCAAATAGACCTTGTGGTTGACCAGAGATATATACTCTTTTTAGTATGGGTATGCAATTTTCAAGCGGAGGCCTAAAAAATAGGTCCGGGTGGAATAGGTTCGGGTGGAATAGGTTGTGAAGAGGGGCAGTGACATTTAAAAAAATATTATTTATATAATTTATATTGAGAGAATAATAATTATCATTATTATAATTATAATAATGATAAAGGCGGATTGCCACAGTTTGTATGTGCGTATGTATATAAATGGTAAATGGACTTGCATTTACAGAGCAATTTTCTTGCCTAATCTAGTTGCTTCACAATATATGTCAACATCTGCCCATCAGGATCTCGACTAATTCACATTCACAATGTCACAGTAATCTGGTTCTGGGAGCAATTTGGGTTTCAGTGTCTTGCCCAAGGACACTTAGACATGCAGAATGAAGGAGGTGAGGAAACCGGACATACCTGCGTGTGCGTGTGTGTGTGTGTTATATTATATATATTTATGCATACTGACCACTGTGAACAGCTATGACTGGCCGGTGGTGCTGAGTGAAGGAGCCCAGTCTTGGTGAGTCTTCCTGGGAAGAGGGACTGTCCAGCTCTGCTTTCTTCACTGGAGGAGACAGACCTAAAACAAAAAAACAGACAGACATATTTATTGGTGTTAGAACCAACAAGTCCCAGTACCTCAACCAGTACCGATCTATCCTCAAATAGAGTAACCTTAAAAACAGCTGTAAACCCTGATGTATATTTAGATGGCTTTTCTCCAATCGACCTTGACCAATTGAACAATTTCTACTTCTAAACTGTCAAGTAGAGTTGAGATCCCAGAAGAGCTGCCCTGAGTGAAAGGCATATATACTGGACTATGAGATCAGGCCAAGTAACACAGATCGTATATAAAAAATTTGTATAACATAAAAGTTGATTTTGCATTTATAATTGTGATTTAATAATAAGGTAATATGTAATTGATTCTGTTGACTAAAAGCACTGAACGGTTGGAAACTATTGAAATGTTTCCTCATACGATCGGCTCAGGAAGGACCAGGTTGTGAAGTAATCAAGACTAACTAAGAGAGTGTATCCTGTTGAAGTCATAATGTGTGTGTGTGTTAAACTGTAAAGAATGATGTCATTAAGCAACTGGGTGCGAGGATGAGAGGGAGGGGGGAATGGCACAACTGGATGATAAAAAGAGATACTCGAAGCTCCTCGAGATACTCCGAGTTAGTATTCGACACGGGACACCAACTGGTACTCAGCTGAGGACAATAGGACATTGTCCAGGACAAGCATCGGAGAACTTCGTCTCTGCTCACGGCTCACAGGACACCGATCATGGGTAGGAATTGTCTGACGGAGATTCTCATTCACCCTGCCTAAACAGGGTTGAGGAGGACACTGTTTTTCTGTGACTTTGTACAGAGTCAAGACGATTGCAGGCGGGACTTCTTTTCCTTCGACAGGTGGCTGCCCTAGGCCAGGCGAAGGCATCTCCTCCTACCCCTCGAAGGATTCATTTTACAAAAGGAACTCTCACGCAGTCTCGGCTCAGTAAGATTTATGTTATGATTAGAAAGTAATGTAATCAAAGAAGTAACCAATTGAGCTGTTGCTATACCCCTGCTAATAGTCCTGCAATAAAATATCTAAACTGCATTTAAAGCCAGTTGTCCTGAGAGTTTATCATAGGAAAGTAGTGAAGTATACACTTCACTACATGGTTGTAAAAAGCTAAGTACTACTGTGTGCCTCACAACAATATAGTTCTGAACAGTTATTATAGTTCCTAGTCAACTAAACAGACCCTTAAAGCTTAAATCCTAGCTATTTAAACCTATCCTGGCACCTTACCAAGAGCCTAGGTACATCAGAGGAAAACTGCCATTAACTGACGCTATTTAAGAGGGCCTCCCGATCAAGTGTAGTTGTGAGTGAAACAGGGTAGACGTCAGGAGGGACGGCAGTGAGCAAAGTCAGGTGAGTTTCCTCGACGACCAGTTTAAACAGATCTCCAAACATCTCGGAGATCCGGACCCATTGAACGGAGAGCTGGTTAATTAGATAGTCCTATGAAAGTTTCATTGTTATGCAGATGATACTCAATTATGTCTATCGATCAAGCCAGACGAAACCAACCAATTCGCTAAACTCCAAGCATGTCTTAAGGACATAAAAACATGGATGACCTGGATTCCTGATGTTAAACTCAGGCAAAACTGAAGTTATTCTACTAGGCCCAGAACACCTCCAAAATCAACTATCTATTAACTCCCACGTAAAACAAATCTCAAGGACTGCTTTTTTTCACCTACATAACATTTAAAAAATCAGGGACAATTTGTTCACGCATTTGTTACCTCTTGACTAGATTACTGTAATTCCTTATTATCAGGCTGCTCTAATGAGTCTCATAAATCTCTCCAGGTGATTCAGAATGATGCAGCTCGTGTATTAACAAAAAACTAAGAAAAGAGATCATATTACCTCTGTAATAACTTCTCTACACTGGCTCCCTGTAAAATCCAGAATCAAATTTAAAATTCTTCTCCTCACCTATAAAGCCTTAATTGGTGAGGCACCATCATATCTTAAAGAGCTTATAGTACCATATTACCCCACTAGAGAGCTTACAGTACCATATTACCCCACTAGAATCGGGGTTACTTGTAGTTCCTAGAGTCTTAAAAAGTAGGACACAGTTACCACATTTAAGAGTAGGCTTAAGACTTTCCTCTTTGATAGCGCTTATAGTTAGGGCTGGCTCAGGTTTATAGTTAGTTTTGGCTCCGGTTTGCCCTGGTAACAGCCCCAAGATATGCTGCTATAGGCCTAGCCTGCTGGGGGGAAATTTTAGGATACTCCTCTCTTCTCTCTCTTCTTCTCTATCTCCTTCTGTATGAGTTCATGCACGTTACTAACTTTGCTCCTTCTCCAGAGTCTTTGTGCTTTCTCGCCTCACAGGTTTACATGGATCCTGGTTTTATCTGGACCCTGGTCCTGCCTGACACCTCCTGCTATTATCATTATTATTATTATTATTAGTTGCATTGCTATTACTATTGCCAATACCATTACTGTTTTTACTATCATTATTATTATACTATAATGTTGTTATTTTTGGTAGTTGTAACTTCTTCATCATGCCTACTACTCTCATTATATGAATAATTTCTGTCATATGCATTGAATGTGTTATAACTCTGTTATGTTGTTCATTCTGTACACATGACATCTATTGTACTTCTGTCCATCCTGGGAGAGGGATCCTCCTCTGTTGATCTCCCTGAGATTTCTTCCCCTTTTCTCCCCGTTAAAGGTTTTTTTGGGGGAGTTTTTCCTGAACCAATAAGAGGTCCTGGGACAGAGGATGTCGTATGTGTACAGATTATAAATTGAGGCAAATTTGTGATTTTGGGGTATACAAAATGAATTGAATTGAATTGAACATCGCAGGAAGCCTTGTATATGTTAACTTTTTTATTTAAATTCCAACGTAACATAAATTTATTCTGACCTCCAGCACTGCCTCATTGTCTGTCAGTGTGAAACTAGATTCCTCAGACTTTTTTTCAGACCAGTACCCTCCTCCAATATTTAAACATGTTGATTTTTGTTAATTATGACTATAGACGATTGAAGACATGATCCGCGATTGCTGATGCATCTGAAGTTTTTTAAGATGATAAATTAATGAATTGGCTGGTTGGGCAAAATGTGTTTATGAACAGTATATAAATCCTATCCAGTCTGCTGGAACTCCCTAAATCTGTGTTTTAAGTTTAGAACTAGAATATAACACAAGCTAGCAGTGTATTTCCTGTGTTAACGTCAGGCTGCAACCTCTGGGTCTAAAAAGTGAAGCCAGTGCATTTTTTGTAATGGCCATCTGGGGGAAACTCCTCTGGTTGTATAGAAGACTATGAGAAAATTACTCCCTACTTCTCACTTGATATATTACCTCAGTAATTTTGTAAACATGAGTTTATGGTTTCAATTGTTAGTTTCAAGTCTTCTTCAATACAGCACGATGGTCCATTTAGAGTAAAATAGATCATGCAAAAGCAGGGTATGCTTTAGGGCGGGGTTACCTTGTGATTGACGGGTCGCCACAACGACATTGTCCGGTCTGGGGGATGTCTGTGTTTTCGTCTTACAACTTTAATCCTTTCAGTGTTTTTTCAATATTAACTAACATTTTGGTTGCCTAAAATGTGTTATTTAGTGTCCTCTCATGTCACTTCTGGTTGCAAAAAAACAAGATAGAGATGGCCAATAACCAAGATGGCGTTGGCCAACATGCCAAAATCTAGTCTTCAAAACTGCAGTTCACAAACCAATGGGTGACGTCATGGAGACTATGTCCGCTTCTTGATTTTGTGAAGTTTGATTAATCAATGGTGACATGTACACTATGTGATCTGATATACGCACATTCCATCACTTATAGTTAACATATACTGTAGATGAACCCACAAAGAGCTATTAATGACTGAGTCGTTGCAGAGCTTTCCGCTTTTCCACCAATTTTTGTCCTGGTCAATCTTCATTGCGGTTGCTGCATCCTGTGTGCTCGTATATACACTCACCGGCCACTTTATTAGACACAACTGTTCAATTGTTTGTTAACACAAATAGCTAATCAGCCAATCACATGGCAAATATCCACTCGTTACAACCAAGGTATGTAGAATAACATCTCTGAACACACAACACGTGGAACCTTGAAGCAGATGGGCTACAGCAGCAGAAGACCACACCGGGGGCCACTCCTCTCAGCTAAGAACAGGAACCTGAAGCTCCAGCACCATGCTCAAAGCACAAAGCTCAAATCATCTCAAACTGGTTTCCTGAACATGACAATGAGTTCACTGTACTCCAATGGTCTCCACAGTCACCAGATCTCAATCCAATAGAGCACCTTTGGGATGTGGTGGAACGGGAGATTTGCAGTGCATGATGGGTACGCTGGCTGCCGGTCCTCTTGACACTTTTTGTTTTAGTTTTAGTTTGTTTTTTACGTATTGTGATTGCTCACTGAGTTGAAATACGACAGACTTTTGCCTACCTCCCTGAGTTGGAATATGGTCGGGATTAATTTGAGAGTCTACCTCCCGTGTTGGAATACAATAGGAATACGGCGGACTTTGGACTGATCAATGAAACTGAGAGCCTACCTGCTCTACTGGAGTGGTTGCAAGTTGGCGTGGCTTGTTTTGTGTTCTGTTTTGACATCGGTGCTGGCAATGATGTCACACACCGCAGCGCAGCTGTGGCGTTTGCGCGGCTTCATGGTTCCATCCGACAAGGGGTTTATAGCTCGCTGTCGGGAGTGTGGGATTTTGAGAAACGGACCTCACTACATCCATAGAGGTTCGCGCCGCGGTTTCAACGTGGAATCAGGAAACAAAACAAACCTAGGAGTCATCGTCGGAAACATCGCGAGACTACCCAATACCAGGCACAATGGGAAACATGGAGTGGATCGCAGTGTATTACGGAGCTTGCAGAGACTTCCACTCCCAGCTCTGTCTCCTACCACCATGGAGCTGCTAAACACACAATTCCTCACTAATAAATCACTCCTCATATACGACCATATTCTGGACAAAGGGCTTGACTTCATGTGCCTAACAGAAACCTGGCATAAACCAGGGGACTACTCCGTGCTTAATGAAGCATGCCCCCCTGGCTATAACAACATGGAGAAAGCCCGCAGCTCTGGTCGTGGTGGTGGACTAGCCATCATGCACCGGGCTGAACTAAAACTATCTCCTCTGCCAATGCCTGATCTTTCCTCTATGGAATACCTGGCCTTCAAATGCAAATCTCCATACTCCATGACAGTGCTTCTCATATACCGTCCTCCAAAACCAAACCCATCTTTTCTACCTGAGATAAGTGATCTCCTTTCCTCACTCTGCACTGTCAACTAACATTGTCATTGTTGGTGATTTAAATATCCATGTGGACAACCCCTCCTGTCAGTTTGCAGCAGATTTCCTGAGTGTGCTTGAGTGTCTTGGCCTGCAGCAGCATGTTGAAGTTCCTACTCGCACCAAGGGGCACACTCTGGATCTGGTTATCACTGACTCTGCGGCCATCAGTAACCTACACGTTTATGATCTTGGTGTGTCCGACCACAAGGTGGTCTCAATGGCCTTGACTTTTATGCTGCCTACTATTAGACCTAAGTGTCAAATGTCTTTCCGGAACTGGAAAAGCATTGACTCAGCCACTATGACCATGGATCTCCAGCTCATCACCTGCCCAGCCTCTGCATCAATGGATGAATTAGTGGAACTCTATAATATCTCCATGCCCCTGTCAAGTCACGCAAGGTAAATTTATCACGCTCCGCTCCCTGGTTCACACATGAGCTGCGGAAAATAAAAACAGCTGGGCGTGTCCTGGAACGACGCTGCAGACACTCTGGGCTCACTGTCCATAAACTGGCTTTCCGTGAACATCAAAGGGCCTACTCCAACTCCCTTAAAGACGCTCGCTCACAGTTCTATTCCAGCTTCATCAATAAAAACCCAGGCAACTCTAAACAGCCTTTTTCGACCATAAACCATCTCCTGAAGCCACAACCATCCTCTTCAACTGAGGCTACAGAGGAGCAATGCAACAGCTTCATTGACTTCTTCAAATCCAAAGTCAACAACATTCGCTCTCTGATGTCCAGCTCTCCATCTCTGCTTCCGTCTGACACCAACACCTTATCTGCGAGTGTGCTGTCTCCTCTACATCTTGCTGAGGTTCAGGAGAGCCATGTTGAGGAAATCCTCAGAAAAATTACATCCTGTACCTGTACCCTGGACCTCATTCTCACTGCTCTGCTCAAGTCACATATCCCCACTCTCAGCCCTTTCATCACCAAAGTTGTTAACCTTTCCCTTTAGTCTGGCTGTGTACCAGCTGCTCTCAAGGTTGCTGTCATCTGCCCCCTTCTCAAGAAGCCCATCCTGGACCCGGAGGTTTTAGCCAACTACAGGCCTATCTCCAACCTTGCCTTCCTGTCCAAGGTGTTAGAGAAGGTAGTTGCTTCTCAACTTCAGGACCACCTCAAACACAACAACTTGTTTGAAAAATTTCAGTCAGGATTTCATTCAGCCCACAGCACTGAAACAGCTTTGCTCAGGGTGACGAATGACCTGCTGATGACAGCCGATGCAGGATCACCCTCACTCCTCATCCTCCTGGATCTGACTGCTGCATTTGACACAGTGGATCACACTATCCTCCTAGAGCGCCTCCACACCACCATCGGACTATCAGACTCTGCACTCAAGTGGTTTCAGTCCTACCTTTCTGGCAGAACTGAATATGTCTCACTGGGAAGATACAAGTCCGAACTGCTTCCTGTCTCCTGTGGTGTTCCGCAAGGGACGGTCCTCGGCCCCATCCTCTTCATTATTTACATGCTCCCCCTTGGTCGTGTTATCAGCAGACATAAGATGTCCTTCCACTGTTATGCTGATGACACACAGCTCTATATAAAAACTGCCCCAAGCCCCTCTGCAGCCATGTCATGTCTCACCGCCTGTCTTGGGGAGATAAAGGCATGGATGAGCAACAACTTTGTACAGTTAAACAGTAACAAAACTGAAGCCCTCCTTTTTGGCACTCCACACCAGGTTCAGTCATCCTCCATAACTCATCTCACCTTTGATAGTCAGGTCATACCCCTCTTCTCCACAGTTACCAATCTGGGAGTTAGGTTTGACCCTCACTTGACCTTTAATGACCATATAAAATACCTGTGCAAAACCTCCTTTTATCATCTTAAAAACATCTCCAAACTCCGCCCCACTTTAACCCTGCCAGATGCAGAGAAGCTCGTCCATGCCTTTATCTCCTCAAGGCTGGACTACTGTAATTCACTTTTCACTGGGATCACTGGCAAGAACATCAAGAAACTACAATACATTCAAAACAGCGCTGCCAGGATCCTGATGAGAGTCCGGAAATATGAGCACATAACTGGCTCCCTGTCTCATTCCGGATTGACTACAAAGTCCTACTACTCACCCATAAATGCATAAACGGACATGAACCTCCCTACCTACAAGAACTCATTACTCCCCAAACCTCCACCCGCACCCTCAGGTCCACAAACAGATCGCTCCTTCGGGTCCCCAACACCAAGCTCCACACCATGGGCGACCGGGCCTTTTGCTCGGCAGCACTGCAGCTTTGGAACAGTCTCCCTGACCACATAAGGGCAACACAGACACTGGACTCTTTTAAGACTGGCCTAAAAACCTTTTTATTCAGGAAGGTGTTTTTTACTCTGTGTTAAATCTGTCAGCTATTTCTTTCTTTATTATAGTCTGTTTTTAACTATAGTCTGTTTTAACTATGTTTTTAACTATAGTCTGTTTTAACTATGTTTTTAAATATAGTCTGTTTTAACTATGTTTTTAACTATGTACTATGTACTGGCTCTGTGCACTCTGAGATTCTTTATGAATGAAAAGTGCGTTACAAATTAAATGCATTATTATTATTATTATCATCCTGGATGTGCAGCCGACAAATCTGCAGCAACTGCATGATGCTATCGTGTCAATATGGACCAAAATCTCTAAGGAATGTTTCCAACACCTTGTTGAATCTATGCTACGAAGAATTAAGGCAGTTCTGAAGGCAAAAGGGGGTCCAACCTGGTACTAGCAAGGTGTACCTTTATAAAGTGGCCAGTGAGCTGTCACTTCATAGAAGTCAACACCCACATTACTGCTGACAACACACCAATCCTCGTTCATTTGTAGTATTAGAGGATAATTCTTCTGTAGAGTTTGGCTTGAATTAGTGCACTTTGAGTTTCCTGATTGTAGACCGTAGCTCATATTTTGGAACAAGCTATTATTCCTTGTCCCTGTAAATTAAAACACATCTTCATTCTTATATAAAAGCTAAATCTCTATTGTCAACAAGGGTTGTTATTGCTGCAGAGTGTCACTGTTCTGATGGGGATGCTATTCATTGTGTCTGTAAAGTGAGATTGTTTACTTCACTTTGTAATAATGTTTGTTTCTGCATAAGCACGTGGGTTAGTGTTTGATAATATAATTCCCCATGGGGATACTGTATGCAACCAAACGGAATAAAATGATGTATATCTACTGTTTATCAACTCCCTATGAATCTGATGTACGTTCTTTTATTCCGTTACCTCCTTCCATGTCATCAGTCCAGTTCCTGGAGCTGCTGGCAGGAGAGGAAGGTGAGTGGTAATACTCCCCTCCTGGACTGTCAGCCTCTTCCTCCATAGAGCCAGACTTATGACGCTTACTCCTGCAGACACATATAAAGACCCTGAGACATCTAGGAATTGATGGAAGCAAAGAGCTAGAAAATATACGTCCAAAGTGTATTCTAAGCAGGTTATTTGGGGTCAAGTGCTTTAGTATCTACAGTAGAATAAATGGTTGGAGGGTAAAGAATGAAGTAAGGCCTGAATACAGATGTTATGAATAATAGCTGACATCTATGTAGAGAGATCGTTGTCCAGGAATAAAGCTTCAGAAATTGTTAACCAGTGTTGGGGAGTAGTGAACTACATGTAATCAAACTAGTAGTTTAACTACATTCTGCAGTAGCTTGCTGGTAGTCCAACGACAATCATATTTATATTGTGATTGAAATAATTCAATAAAATACCTCACACAGCTTATAAAAGTTTGAACTTTCTAAGAAGCTTCAGTTGACCAAGCTATGAAGCTGTTACATTTATTATTAAAGCAATTTAGGGTCACACCTCCACAACGTTGGAAATATTCTGGGAAAAAGGATTCCCATTTCTCATGATGTCACCACTTTCAAACACAACACATTTGGTTGTGATGACACCATCAGTTTTATTTTCTCAGCCTTGCCACATTTCCTGTAGAGCTACAAATGACATAATCCAGCTATTTCACATGACCAGAAAACTGACCCTCATGTGTCAGTGGCAGCAAAGGGATTATTGATTGCTGTGATTTTTTATATACTACTTTAGCTTTAGCTCACAACACTTTCTGCACTCCTTCTGAACAGAAGCTTCAGCCATGGACTGTGGTTGCACTGGCAGATAAACCAAGGCCAGTTTGCAGGAGTAATATTCTTCTTCTCTTTACATGACTAACTTTGAGCTAAATATTTATTCTGGTTGTTTACCTTTGTATTGCTGTTTTGTTCTTTGTTTTTTAGTCCACACCACGATTTGTGAGTAAATTAATCTGAATCTGGCCTGGATATGCTATGGTCATGGTAGGTAACTTAGCCATGGGTCTATTCATTGGAGCTAATGTTAAGACAACAGATTATATTCAAGGCTAGTTTGTCCTCCACACTGTGTTAGGACCGGCTATATCTATGGGCAGCTGTAGATTAAGAGAGATTGACATGCAGCAAAAGGCCAAGGTAAGGCCTCAGCCTTAGTAGGCTGCATGGAAATGAACAATCTTTGACTTTATTACAAACTGGATTCAAAGTCTGTCTTACATTTATTGCTGGAGAATACTGAGAGCCACCCTTTAACTTCTTAACAGTTCCATCCATCCATCCACTCACTCATCAACTCACTCATCAATCCATCTACTGACCCATTCCATCCATCTATCAGCTCACTCATCCATCCATTCAACCATCAACTCACTCATCCATCCATCCATCCATCCATCCATCCATCCATCCATCCATCCACTCATCCATCCATCCATCAATTTGCTCACTCATCCACCCACTCATCCATCCATCTACTCAGTCAATCCTCAATCCGTAGTGACTGGGACATAATGGATTTGAGATTGTGAAGGATAAATAATCAATAAAGTCCTCCAAATTTGGGAAAATAAGGCAGCATTTGTGGAGCCTTTGGAATAGGACAGCCTTGGCAACTTGTTATGTGATATTTGGTTTAGAAATACAGACTTTGGTTGAGGGTGGGCCTTCTAATGTGACACACAGAGGAAGAATTTCTTTGCCAGATTAAATAAGACATTTTGGCTAGTCTAACTTTCTTCAAAGGCTGTTTTAGGGTCTTAATTTCTAACGTCTAACTAAGCTTAGTTTAAGGTCATGGTAAAGGCTGACATCAATAATTGTTAAAGCTGTTTATGTATTCCCTGATGTTCTGTTGGTAAGGGTTAATACAAGTCAGTCAGTGTGTGTGTGTGTGTGTGTGTGTGTGTGTGTGTGTGTGTGTGTGTGTGTGTGTGTGTGTGTGTGAGTGAGTGATTACCCGCTGGATGAGGTGCTGGCCAATGATCGTCTGAGGCTGACTGGCTGGTTGACAGACTGGTTGAGGTCGTAGGCCAGATGACCCTGGAGCTCCCCCATAGAGAAACTCGGTCCTACTCCTGTGACTACTGGAGCTACACACACACACACACACACACACACACACACACACACACACACACACACACACACACACACTACATATTGAAAATTAAATATTCCCTCTTCTTGCAAAAGTGGGAAGCTCATCAAATTTACATTATCCTTGTATGAAATAAACGGTGTGTCTGTCAGTTCAAATCAGCAGACAGACAAAAGATCATACCTCAGATTATCACATTCAGATGTAAAAACCACACTAAAACGCACTGGATTAGTTTGCTTTAAAATGTCCTAATGTTAATTTGAATCAGACTTTATAATTTCTGTAGGTTCACTTTACTGTATAACTGTCCTGTTTAAACACTTTAAATGAATTATGTATGGTGAAGGGTTCACAATGGCTTGTTTAGGACTCCTGATGTAGAAGTGAAGTCCAATTAGCAAGTCAAAGACTTGACTTGGATTGGCTTTAAATCTCATAATGTCAAAAATGTACTGGTAGCTATGGTTTTGTTGCAAGGCAAGTTTTTCCTTATTGTTTATTCATTTCACTTTCACTGAGGTGGGTGGAGCTAAGGTTGAGCGAATATATGTGTTTAGGTTTATCACTGTACTCTTCTTGGCATCAAATTGCATTTGTATTTCTACACCAGTCCAAAGAGCAACCCCCCAAAATATGTCATGAATGTTGAGCCATGTTCATGTCATATGGCAATAATTACCAACCTCTTACTTAGTATTTGCAACAGCATCCAAGTCATAATTATGACTAGGAAACTTGTGCTTCCTTAATTTGATGGAATATAGAGCTGTACTGGCAATGCACATTATCTGAACTGCCCCATTTCCAACTCTTCAATCATACGAAGTGACATGCTCAATGTAACTGAAACTCAGAAACAAAAGGTTGGTGTTACAATGAATGGTGGTGGTGGGTTGGTAAAGATGAAAGCTAATGGTAAATCCCACTTACTTCTTGAGACCTGGACCAGCTCAGTGACACTGAAAACGCCTGATGTCACAAAACTCTCCTGGAACTCTGGACCATCTGTAGAAACAACAGCATTTAGAAACGTCTGCTGTGTTTGTGTACATCTCGAGCAGTGTGATGAGATGTTCTTTCACTTAATCAATGCTTTGTGGATGTTCAGAGCACCATTCTTTTAGTTTAGTCCTGTACAAAACTATGTTGAATTAGCACTTTTGATAGTTTGCTTTTATGTTACCTTTACCTTTCTTTTGTTTTATTTTTTCACTGTGTTGCTTTTGCATTGTGTAATATTTAGATCAAAGTCTCTCCAGTTTCTTGATATGCCCAATATTGTGTTTGGAAGTAATGTTATTCATATTTTAAAAACCTTATATCGTTATCCTACAACATTGGTCCAACACAAAACCAGTGCACCAATTGTTATGGCATGTGGCACTCATCAGTGTGTAATCACACGGATTAGCCCACTCCCCAAAGATTATATAACTCCGCCTTTCAGGCCATGTAACTCCCCTCTTTTCCCTTCAAACCATTCCAGGCACAAATAGAGAAGTTTAGTAGTATAATATATACCATTATTAATTATTATTGTTTGTTCAATACTCATCAGATCTGTAACATTTTCTTCTTTGTATAGAAAAAAAGTATCCACCAACCACTATCTAGTCTTATCACTAGAGCCTAGTGCAAAGGATGGAGATGCAGATAATGTTAAGAGGTACAGGCCATACAATCTCGATACATGGATGAAAAGTTACTGTTCGTGATCACAATCCTTCTCTTCCAAATGGTTGAATATCCTTAGGGACTTGGTATGAATTGCATCCATCACATCAAACAAAGTTGATGACTTATCTATTGGTAAGGTAATTATTGTATTTGTTCATATTATTGAACAAAATGATGAAGAAAATTAACAGACAGTAAAAGAGTCCTATACATCTACGAAAAACATTATGCATGTACATTACAGAATAACCAGGTTCCAAAGAGGGAAAAACTGAATATTCTTCTATAATAGAGTATCCTTTACATTACCCATGGTGGCGGTTCGACTGTCCTCCTGGTCAGAACCCACTCCTGTACGACTAGGACTGCTGCTCTGCTCTGCCTCTGGAGAGAGAGAGAGAGGGATAGAGAGACATGATTTATCCATACATCAAGATAATTTTAACAAGACACAGTTACCAGATTAACAATCACAAAAAGATAGAGAGCTGACTTCCGATGATGGATGTAAACAGGTAAGTGTCACATTTTTGACACATCCATCAGGGTTTCTTTTAGCTGGTGTGTCTTATATATGGCTATCATCGCTGTGTACTGTAACATTTAGGTGTACTGTGGTCTAGGTCGTGTTGAGTCCAAAATTATTCAGTGCTTCTACAGCAGCAGCCAGATATCCCCCGTTCCATTGAATGAATCTCTGGTGTTTTTGGTCTGACATTGTCTGGTCTGTATATCCTCCAGGTTCTGTCCCACCAACTAAGTGTTAGTCATCATGGTGGACATTTTGACTTTTCACACAGCTACTACTGTAACAACATTAATAATAGCTACTTTCAGTTAAGGTGTGCCAGGATGGCTCAATGGTGTCTTACTGGGACACTTATGGATGCAGCAGAAGCCATCAACCTTCTGATGCCCACAGTTCACTGGTTATTCAATTGCGTAGGTCCCCAAAAATACTTTTTTTTTAAAAGAAGTTGTTGGCAGACAAAAAGCAGATCAATGGCAGTGGTAGTTAATACTATATACAGTATGAATAAGCTGATAGGTTGTGAGGGAGAGATAAAATATCATAACACTTGCATGAGCTGATGACACCTGCAGGTGGATTCAAGATTGATATTCCAATGGGCGGAGTGGATCGCGGCAACTCTGGACACCTTGTGCTTACACCAAACGGGCCATCAGTAGTAAATGATGTAACTTTGTATCTTACAAAGTAAAAATGTTTGAGATCTGGACTATGATCCACAAACTAAACATGAGCCATAAGTCAGTTTAGGAAATATACAACACAACAATGTCTCAATGTCAATGTCTGTATACATGCACGTTAAGTAGGTGATTCATTCTAATCATATGCTGACTATTTATACTAATAACAACTAAACTGTAAGGATGGAACTGCCTGTCGGTTGGTCCATCACTCTGTTCCAGACTGAAATATCTCAACGACTATTAGATGGATGTGACTTTACATAGGTAGATGCATCGGGCCTCAGGTTATGTATCAATTCTTCTCCATAAAAAAACTGTAGGGAGGTGGTCGGTCTAGAAGCACTGGACTTTGGCACTGGAGACCAGAGTTCATGTGCTGAGCCCATGCAGTTAAAAAGATAAAGATAGAAGCTACATTTTACAGTGTCTACAGAACTAAGAAAAAAACACACCAAAGTTATTTTTTCCACTTTTCAAACAATCACCAATACAGACCTTAATTCCCACATATTAGATGTGAAAATATTCTTGCTCTACAGCTGTTGCCCCCACTCCTCTCTGACGTATTAGCTCCCCCTCACTCTTCTCCCTCTAAAGCGGTGTATTAAACGTTTATTTTGACCAAATGAGAGTTAGTGACTGTTGAAAAAGGGGCAGTTTTGTTGAGTGTTATTTTCTTTCCGTCGAGTTTGAAATAGGTGTGTTTTACAACACTGTGAGATTACTGTTTTAGTCAATGGTGTATTTCACAAGAGAGATATAGCTGCTGTTTCTGGTTAAACAAATAGGATTTTACTCTAAATTTTTTTTACATCTGTAGGAATCCTTTATTTTATTCATTATTACAATCATTAAAAAGCAAGGGCAACATGTATACATTCAGTATACCAGTAACTAGCGTAGCATAGAAGTGTTGTTGTGCTAATGTACTCTGCTCGTGTTTTTTTTATTAGAGCGGGTCGTCCTTCAATCAGAAGATCGGCGGTTCAATCCTCGGCTCCGCTAGTCCATATTGATGTGTCCTTGGGCAAGACACTTAACCCCCAAATGATCCCGTAGCTGTGTCTACAGTGTATGAATGGTTAGTTACAATTCAAATGATAAGGAAATATAAGATTGTATTTTTATCGATTAAAACTAATCTTGTCGTAGTTTTTATGATTTATTATAAGCTTCTTAGCGCTTAGTGTAAACAGGTCATAATTCCCTCTCTAATATCTATTTTATACTGCTGTGAAAATATCTTCTTCATACAACTATATTTGTATATAAATAAATAAATACGTTTCTCGCCAAAACTACATTTTACGAGACTACATGTGAACACATCATGATAACGCTATAATTTACCTTCGCCCAATACTCATTTTCACTGAACAGAGCCTGAACGCATCATAATGTAACCAAACGGAACCTTTGTTCTCCTCCTGTCAATTTAAACACGTATTGGTTGTTTACAATGTAACATTATCGTAGCTCGGCGACTAGAAAAGCATGAATGCCGATGTCCTGATCACATATTTGACTGAATATTGGTCATTCTAACAATCATCAGTAAAACTTTATTTTACACTGCGGTGGTTAACGTTAAACTGTGTAATTAATCTGCAGTTCACGTGTGTGCCGGACCATGAGGGAGGATCCGTACTGATTACGGATAAACTGTGGTTCGTTACCCACTACTATACAAGTCCATTTACCATTTAATGTTAGCTCTTTATGTAGAAATGTAGCGTTTTATAAACCTCTCCAGGTAACGAGTATCACTATTACGCAACATTTACCATGACTAGTTACGGGTCAATGATACCACATTAATCACTCCTGTGTATATGATGTCACCCGCTGCACATGTATGTAGGTTATACCCCCACACATCTCCCTCTTTCTATCCACCTGGTCGGTAAGGAATTAACCTGGCTTTGTTCTCACAGTTTTGGTTGCCGATTATTGGGCTGCTTTGTACTTGGCAATCCTTTGGCATTCGTTTTGTTCCTTTTGTTTGAAGTACAGTTGCACTTCTCACGTGCAGGATATAACCGAGAAAGAGAAAAAAGAGAGGAAAGAAGGAAGCATATTGGCTTGGTGTTGGTTGTTCTGCATCTTGGATACAGAACAACCAATTTTGAGGTTTCTCGTTCTAAGGTGTCTTGTTTCTTCTCTTTTGTTCTGACGCAGCAGTTTTGTCCAAAAGGAAGACAAGAAAACTCTTGAATTGGGTTGCTAGAGGGAATTTTATTATAACTTGCATAGTTTGCATGTTTTATTTTTTATGTTAAATTGCTGGCTGTGGTTCCTCTGGGAAGGGGGATATTTATGATGAGGACGATGAGGTTGACACTGAGTCCCAGGTGGGTGGGGACTGCCCTGAGCTCAGTGATTTTTATGTTGAGGCCCTGCTCTCGCCTGGTGGCAGTGGCTGCAGGGCTTCCTCCACAAAAACCAAGAACCTAGCCAGAGGCAGGCTACGCTGCCGGTGTACTCTGACTTTGTCAAACATCTGCAGAGGTCTTGGGCTTAACCCAGTGAGGCTGCTGGACCCCAGGTCTGGCAGCAGAAGCTGTATTGGATGATGCCCAGAAGATTAAGCTGCGCACAGAGTCCATTCACCAGCCTGGACAGTTGAGGTCTGTGGCAGAAAAGAGCAGCCAGGTCAGTCGAGTATTTGGGACTTATTCTGGATTCAGTCCCCATGAGGGGGCTGCAGGGTGACTATAACAACTGATGCCTCCCAATCAGGCACCTCAGCGAGTGGTGCTTGCATCCACAGGTAGTAGGCCAGATATGGCTTCACTTCAGGCCTCTCGTGAGGCTGTGTGCATTCTCTCCATCTCCTCTGCTGCTGGTTTTGCTCGGTAGAGTGAGGCTACTGTGCGCCCAGGTAATCTTGGTGGCGCCAAATTGGCCATGGATGTTGAAGATTCACAATATGCTGGAGAGCCACCCCTGTTTTCTTCCAGTCAGACAAGATATGGTATCCCAGGTGTAGGGCAGGATATGTCACCCGACATCCCAGACCCTGAAGCTTAATGTATGGCCTTTGAGCGGCAGGGTTTGCGCTAACTTTGTCCAGACAGAGAGGTGGTGGACACCTGCAAGCTTTGCTGACCAACTACACTTGAGTGCAATACAGTGGCAAGACAAGGGTGTTTGAGGACTGGTGTCGTGCTAGGGGGGAGGATCCCTTAACTTGTCACATCTCATATCATTCTGCCCTTCCTCCAGCACCTCTTTGCTCTGGGTGAAGCAAAATCTACTATCAAGGCCTACCTTGAAGCAATCAATACTGTTCATGAGAAATGTGATGGTTTGTCCCCAGGAGCCTCTGTTTGCTACATTTTTAAGAGGGGTGAGGGGGAGTCATCCATCCCGGAGGCTTCTGCTGCCCTCTTGGGACCTTTAGGTGATTATCAGAGAGTTTCAGGATACACCATTTGAGGATGTGTGTGATGCGACCGGCTGGACATTGTAAGAAAACTAAGCTTAAATAGCGCTCCTAGTGATAGCTATTATGTATTACAATGTGTTAAATGCTGTAAGGTTAGGCTAAATAATAACACTGAATGTATTATGCAATTACATCAAATGAATAACACTGAATGTATTAGGCAATTATAGCAAATAGAATGATTTGAATGTATTAAGAAGTCAGACAGCGAACGTGATCAAGATAAGAGGACATGAAGCAGGAATATGAAATCCCGACACACGGAAGATGCAGATTGAAACAAGACACCACACATCAGTAAGGAATGTGTGAAGGCCCATGGACAAGGACTTGACCAGTGGCAAGACTGGCAGATTTGGTCAAGAGGGGTTTGAAGCCCAGAGAGTAATAAAGCTTAAGACAATTTCGAAGATCGGGGGCTTTTCCACTGACTGTCCGACGGGCCAGACTACCCTGGCCTGTCGGATTGGATGTATTAAGGACCCTATTACATGGAATATATTTACATATTTGATAGTGTGATTCAACTTGTAATTATGTTTGCTTTACTTTTTTGTATAAAAGTTTTTTGTTATAACTGGAACCATGGATTCGGCTCATTCTGTTTCTCAGAGATGGCAGAAGGCCTCTCGCACCTCAACAACATCCTCATCAACCTTCACCTAGTCCATTGAACCTCTCTTCTTCCGCTAACCCCTTATCTGTCTTTGGGGCTGCAGTGGATTCTTGAGATTTTGCCATTTGTTTCTCTGTCTTGGCCCCTTTTTAGCTTTACGTAATGTAAATGTATTTGAGCGGCATGGGCCCATGCTCCAGCATGTTTTTGTTTTTCTAACCATTAACCTGGAGAGACTCATATTGTTTGCATACCTTTCAGTCGCTGACAAAAAAATGCTTGAACTTGATTTATTGTGTTCTGCAGTTTTACTAAGATGTGATTGAATCTTCCTCTTTACAGCTTTTGACCTGTAGGTGGTTCCAACTCACTCTCCTCGTGACTGATTTGGTATGCTGTCACATGGTCACAGGATCTCTGAAATTAAATTAAATTGAATTGAATATCCATTGCCACTAAGCAGTTAGGGTTAGGGTATTTTCCTTTCCAGTAAGTGGAAAGAGGTAGAGTGTGTTAAAAAGCTTAAAGTAGAGAATTTGGACTTCTGGTGACACCATAACACAAGTCGCAGCATAGAAACAGAGCTCCGTTGGATAAAACAAGAAATGTGACAAGTAAAACTAAATTAGATGTTAAATGGTAAAGAAAACAACACCTCTACCAAATGAGTTTGACTACTAGACAAAATAATTCAAACAGTTACGACACCTCAAAGGAAAAGGAGGATAAACAGAAACCACCAAGTCAGGCTAACGCTAGCTTAAGCTCCGCTAGCAAAAGAGCTGAGTCAGAAATGGACATACTGGAAGAGTTGAGGAAACTTCGTAAAGAAAATCAAGATGGACATAATCACACTAAGATGTCTCTCGAACGACTAGAACAAGCCGTTACTGATTTAAAAGACCAAGTGATGGAACATGAAGAGAGAATCGGAAAGATAGAAGAAAGACTAGGCACGGCCGAAGATACAGAAACGCAAAACACAGCAGAGTGCTACGTTACCTGCTCAACCGTGACATAGATCTCACAGGGAAATGTGATGACCTTCAGAATAGACTGAGACGGAAAAACCTTAGAATCTTTAAAAATCCAGAAGGAAGTGAAGGAGACACAGCGGGATTCGTGAAAGAGCTGCTGCATAAGGTACTAAAACCACCACTAGAAATGGACATTAAGATTGAAAGGCCTCACTGTTCTCTTGTCTCCAAGCCTAACAATGTAACAGCTCCCCCTACGAGATCGATAATAGTAAGATTTGTCTACACAACGGTGAAAACAACGATCATGGAGCCAGGGACAGGTTTTTTTCCAAAAACAAAAGGATTTTCTTCGACCAGGACTATTCTCCAGATCTACAAAGGAAACGAGTGAAAGTCAACGAAGTTATCGAGCAGCTTAAAAAGAAGGACATACAAGCAAAATGCCTGTACCCGGCACAACTGAAACCTAAACTGAGTACCGGAGAGAAGACCTTCACAACACTAGTGAATGCAGCGACGCTACTAACAGAGCTCGGAGTCCAGGTGAGCTGCGGAGAAAGGGAGCACATTGAGGAACAGATACAATAGCGGATGGAGGAGCAACATAAAGAGAAAGAGAGACACAGTACTGCCAACATCAGATCTCAAAGCTCTTCTGCAAGGAGAAAACTAACCAACTCCAACTATAAAGGTAGCTTAACAATCTGCCAAAGTAGTTGAAAAACGTTTGACGCTGTCTGATTAAATCACACACTTGTTTGTCACAAGTTTCTTGCTTAGAACTTTATTACAAACTATTGTAATGCCGGTCATATTAGCACTGTGTGCATTATTTCCCACCTCTCTGCTCCAATACCAACAGAGATTGGACACGGTTAGAGCTGTGTCTGATTGAAAATGTGGAAGTTCAGTTCTATATTATTCATGTTATTTTCATACTTTCCTTGACATATGTTATAGACCGAAGAATGTTGATGTTTACACAACTCAAGTTTATTTTAATTTCTTTTGGCATGTATGCTCAAGCAGAGAAGGGAACATGTTATAATAATACTTAGAGACTATGGCTTACCTGTATTTCATCAGCTACAATATAAGAGGAATTAACAACCCAATTAAAAGAAAAATTCAGGAAACACACTTATCTGAATTAGAACATTGAAAACTAAAAGAGAGTGGGTTGACCAGGTCTATAGTGCGTCGTGTAGGAAGGGGAAGAAAAGAGGGGTAGCTATCCTGTTTAGTAAATGTGTGTACTAAAGTAATGAGAAAACTTTCCAAGATGGGGAGGGCCATTACGTAATGCTGATTGGAACTGTTGGGGGCATAAAGATAACCATCTTAAATATATATACCCCAAATGAAGACTGCCCACTTATCTTTAAAAAGATTGCGGCTCTCGTGGCTGTAAAAGGCTAAGGGATTATACTTATAGAAGGAGACTTTAATTGTATATTGAACACCAAATTAGACAGACTACCAGCAATAATAGGACCCCAGTCTAAAATGTCTAAGGCTTTATCAGGTATGATGAAGGAGCTACGCCTAGTGGATGTCTGGGGCAACATCTTCACCCTGGGGAGAAAGACTTCACATTCATGTCCCAAGTACATGGGAGCTATTTGAGGATAGACTATTTTTGCATGTCAAGGAGAGACATACATTGACTAAAGGAAAGTACAGTTGAACCAATTACAATTTCCGACCACGGCCCAGTCGTTATGAACATTTATTTAGGTCTAGAACTGCCCATAAGATAGCTCTGTTTGCAGATGGCATTTTGCTTTTTATAAAATACCCACTTCTTCCCATTTCCACACTTATGCAGTGCATACACAAATACGGCTCAGTTTTTTTATTATTTAATATATTTATTGAATATATTATTTAAATGTATTTAATTTAGTTATTTATTCTTTCCCCTCCCCTTTACTAATACTCCTTTTTGAGATGTGTAAAAGTATGTGCATTTGGGAAGGTATATTTATTGGTATGCTATGTGCGTATGTATGTGTATGTAGATGGCTATGTAGATGCATATGTGTTTGTCTGTGGAGATGTGCATGTATATGTGGGTGCGTATATGTTCGCATATGTACTCGTTACTAGCTAAACTATTGGTACTATTATTACTGTATTTCTGTTGTGTTGGAAATGTAAAAATAAAAAGTTCCCCAAAAGAAATCTTGTGTAGTGAGTCAGTATTTGAGTTTTACCTCAAAGAAAGTTTGTGTTCGTACATACCTCTCTCTTGCACATAATAAGCAAGGTAGAGGTCAAGCTCTTTGACAGAGACAGAGATGTGTCTAGGCTGGACACAGAGGACTGGATTGGAGCACTGTCCTCCCTTGACCAGCCGCTCTCCATCTGTGCTTTCCAATGGGATTCCTTTAAACAGGATGACCATTACCAGGTCCAACCTCCACACCTTGAAACAGACAAAAAACAATCAGCGTTGACTGAAAACAGCATAAATCTAACTCTAGCAAAGGTGAGAATAACAATATACCATAAGGAATCACTGCACCAGTGCTTCCCTTTATGTGAACCGTACTTTTACTTTTGTTAATGTTGTCAGCCTTCATCTACTTTTTACAGTTATCTGGTATATTGAGGGGACTTCTCTTGCCCCAATATCTCAAAATACTACAACAGCTCTCAACATGGCGATGGCTGAGCCGCCGACCTGCAGCTAATGAAGCTCTAGTGCAAGTTCAGTCAGGAAGACTATACTTTTGCATGCCTAAGCCCGTAATTTATTTTTCATACATCCACCAATCACTCCTCAGGCATGCTCACTCATTATTTAGTTATTGTCATTGTTCAGGGCTGTCAATTATGACATCAGTTGTTTAAATCAGCGGGTCTCCTCTCTACAATAAGCACAATGAAACAACAACCCTTGACTCAGTGGGCTGCTCTCTCTGCTACCAGTACCTTTATCCTAACTAAACTGAGATGACTGACTGGTAACGGCAACAAATTAATTAGTTATTTAAAAACATTTGATTGCATCAGCCTTAAGGGACTTTTCAGCACCACCTTTACGTTTTTTTAGCCGATGACTACGCAGTCTCCAACAGTCATATAGGGACATAAATCACCATTGTGCATACAGGCTCCACACAAATAATGAGGTCCACTTTTACTAAAAATATATCTGTGCATCTGATCAACTCCTGATAATAATCTAAACAACTGTTAAAGAACCCAATAAATGGCCTTTGGGACCGGGATAAAAGGTTGGCGCTGGCACTTAGTGTGCTCCAGTCATACATGCCCGTCAGAGTTTGAATGATTTTTTAGATATTTCCTATTAAGATAGTTTGAGTATTTCTTTTTCAGAAAGCCTTTCTCCAGTCCATGAAAAACGTGGGGTTAGAACACGCAAGCTAAAACTTTGCAGTCCCAGGGACAGCTGGATTTTAAGCAGACAAGATCATCAATAACATCAACATTTACTTATCATCCTGGCTTGTGGTGCAAACAGACTGAGGAATAAACTACTGGAAGTGAACATGTACTAGTAAGTTTACCTTGTCAGCTTGCCGGAGACAGTCTATGCGTCTCATTTTGCCTTTCTGGTCAGGGTTTGACAGGACGCAACATGCAGCTTTCTTCCCAGTGATTGACAGGACAAAGTCTTCTCTGCATTCAGGTCTAATGTCCTTTCTTAGCTTGGCCAAAAGACGGCTGGCCCACTTCTGTTTCACCTAGGAACGGATGATATTGCAAAGGGAGTTAAAGAGTCAATTAATTTATTGAATAATGTATTATTAATATATGGGAATATTAAACTATGTTACCATATTGTAAAATACTGGATTGAGAAAAAAAATATCAGAAGTTTGTTTATCAGAAGTTTAAACCTGAATTGTAAAACAAAACATTTATTTCTACTATCCACCACTCAATTTATCCATCCCACCTCTGCCTTCTCCCCCAGCAGTTCATCTTTGACAGCTCTCTCTTCTTCTTTAGTCATCCTTTTCTCATGTTTTTTGAAGTACTTCCTTTTCCTGGCCTGGAGGTTGAACCATGTGTAGGCAAAGGCACGGACCTGGGGCAGTAGAGCCTCAATGAACGGATGGAATTCATCCTACATGGCGGAAAGACATTAACGTAAATACACACACAATTATGGGTAACCATAGCAACTTTTACCACAATGTCCTCAGATCCCACGAGACAAGGGCTCTATTTTCCCAGGAGTATACCAGGCATGTTACATATGTAAGTCATCCATCTAACAGTGCAGATATACTTTATTGGTAGTCGATATATGTTTTACTCGCTCTTTGTGCAAATAGAGCGTCTGTGGCTCAGGATGAAATCGGGTCGTTGGGTAAGCAGTTTGATCCTCCTGAACGCTGTGATTTCTGACAAAACAATCAAAACTCAAAGTTCATTTACTTACTTGTTACAGAGTTTGCGACCATATGACAAATTCAGTGGTGCTCAGTTGTCATAAAACTGTAGATGTTTAAATTGTCCATTATTTTGAGCACTTTATGATCATAAAATATAACAGATGATGGAAAGTTTGAACATCCATTTGTTCCATGACAACTGAGCAAACTACATCCCCTGCTGCTGATCATGAGATGCTGTTGGAAGCTTCAGAATAAGCTGGTGGACCTCAATCCGTATTTAAGTCTGTTTGTAGTTAGTACAGTGAGAAAAAAAATCCTTCTTCTTTACTGTATACAGAAAACTAAATAATACATGTGGGATTTCCATATATGGTGATGTATCAGATTTTTTTTAAGGATTATGCAAAATGATTATGCAAACAAAGATCACAATATATTTAAGTTATGATAGTAATGGATCATACTTCTCATGTGATTATCAGGTATAACACTGCATATCAGCTATAACTAAAAAAAAGAATTTCCTTCACACAATGTGTGTGAATGCTGAAAGCTAAAAGAAATTGCAATTCACTGCTGAAAAACCTGGAACCGTAAACATACTCTCTGCTTTACATTTGTCTTTCCAGGTATATTTGTAAGAAATGATCGACAAAGCCCAGTGAAGAAGAAAGCATTTGATGTAAGGAGATACGGTATCTTTACACATCCATGAGAGATACAGAGCTAACATGTTAGCATGTAGCTGCATTGTAAACACAGTGACTATCAGTGTGGCGGTGGAAAATAGATTTGAAACAGTAGTCAAGTGATTATTTCTGGTAAAAAGACACTTGATAAACGTATGAAACTGATCATATTGATGGTACATTGGTTAGTGTAGGAGCTGTCCCCATGCTACCATGACTACATACTATGTCAGACCAGTTACTTACCAAAGTGAGGCAGCATGTCAACAGAACTGAAGGTGGAAATACTGATCTTATATAAACGTGAGAAGGTTTTTCTTGTCAGACAGTTATTGCCTCATTATGCTGTGAAATTTTGAAAGCTTTAGATTGTTTGAAACACTCCCAAGTGTAGAGCATATTGTATAATTCATATTGTCAACTGTCTCCACAAATTAAATTTGATTGAAACAGATAAATGCTTTGTGTTGCTCACAGTCAGTATTTATTACCTTTAGTAAAGGATTACATTTTTTTAGTCAGGATGTTAAATGGACCAGGTTTTTTTTACCCTTCTGCATGCATGAAATCCAATACCTTTTTCATATCACCTGTTTAAACAGTGTTGTTAGATAAAACCGTTGTGAAAGAACACAGTATATTTTTTTAATACCACAAGATCATTAATTGCAAATATAAAAATTACAAAAACCCTCTTTAAAAATAAAGCTCTTTATTCATAGACTGACATAGAAATATACATTGGGTACACATAATTCAAAAAGTAGCAAAGCCATAACTTGTATGTAAACTGTCCAGATCATGTGCTCTATCAGTAAAGGGTTTCTTGTAGACTGAAGTTGTGTCAGATGCTGATGGATCTCTCTGTCAGCGGTGGTTTCTCATACTGTGAGGAGTCTGCTGGTTCAGACAGGAACTTCAGGACCAAGCCTCAGGTCACTCAGATCACCTGTAAAATATGGCAGATTGACTGTTACATTATTCTGTCATGTAATAATATCAAGGTGTATGACAGCAGGAAAGTTATAGTTTACTATGGCAACAGCTACAAACAGTGTAAAAATACTAAATCGTTTTTTCAAGTTTGGAGGAAGAAATGAAGTACACAGAACATTGAACTAGGAGTGTAACTGGTGTTGAGTAAGTCAAAAGCATGTATGGTGCTACAGTGAGTTACTAATATTACAGTGTATCTGTAAATCATAACAATCATAAGGGCGACTGTGGATCAGTGGTAGAACAGAGGAATCGATGGTTTGATCCTCAGCAATCAGAGGACGGTTTGTCCATGTCGATGATCCTTGGGCAAGACACTTAATCCCGGTGTGTGACTGGGTATGAATGGTCAGTTAGATTCCTGATGGACCTTTCATGGTAGCCCCTGCCATCGGTGTGTGAATGGGGGAATGATGCCATGTAGGGGTAAAGCGCTTGAGTGGTCGGAAGACTAGAAAAGTGCTATACAATTACAGTCCATTTACCATTTTACCATTTAGTAAGTAACGTTACATACTGTTCAGCTGGTCGCTACAGACAGTGTTATTACACTTTTACGTATTTAGCCTGAGACAACATTGAAACTGAAAGAAGTATTCACGTTGTATTCAAGTCTTTAAATTGGTTCTCTGTGGTCGAGGAGCACCGAGAAGACGTTTACAGACTTTACTAATAATTTCTCCTCTGCTCTGATT
Source organism: Ophiodon elongatus (assembly GCA_016806645.1). NCBI lineage: Eukaryota > Metazoa > Chordata > Actinopteri > Perciformes > Hexagrammidae > Ophiodon > Ophiodon elongatus. The sequence continues at coordinate 299,560 of JACSYO010001639.1, forward strand.
AACAGCTGTTTCCTCTCACTAGCTACGTTAATCCTTTTAAAGCCAAGAAACGTTCGCATATACAAGGAATATGTCTCAGTGAATTGCTGCATAACAATGAACACAGTGCCAAAGTCTGAAGCCAAAATATAAATTAGGTTATTTTAGCTGGTGTCTCTTTCAAGGGAGCCCAGCTTCCCAATACCACCGGCCTCAGCAAGTTAGTGCCTGATGCTAACTCAACAGAGCTAACGTTACAAAACCAAGCAAAGGAATAACAAGTTTTTAAATCCCATACAGTTTGACCATTTGTTTTTCACATCTGGGCCTTCAGGGCAGTATGTCAAGTAAATCTACACATTCAATAGAGCAGCAAGGCGTGCACACACACACACACACACACACACACACACACACACACACACACACACACACACACACACACACACACTGGTGTTTCAGTTTATCAACCTTGTTAACTGGCGACTTTCAGCCGAATGCGTCTGTGGTTATCGTAGTTACAACAGCTGTTGAAAACAGGAAGAGAACACTTAGCTGTCCTCCTGAATGCTGCATTGTTTCCTTTTTCATTACAATAGGCTTGGTCGAGACAAGCCAATTATGGACAGAATCGATCACCGGCAATCGCCGCACAATGCATGCCGGTTAGATTAGTGTCCAACTTGATCCCGACTGATCCCGCAGTTTTTAGAGCCAGGCACCGCAGTTGCTCTCCACCGACTGCATGACCCAATCCATGATGGGAAACGCCTGGTTGTCGCCAGATCAGAGAGCTGATTGGCTCTAAGATTTGACAACAAACACCACGTTTTGTAGAAAATCCTGTTTTTCTGTGTAGTTGTAATACTTAAGGCTTGATTGTTGGCTATTAGTCTAAGGTTTAATCTAAAGACATATCTTGTGTGGTTCATAATAATAATGCTTATTTATATAACACATCAAAACGAGCAGCAAAGTGTTTCACAGGCAGACATAAAAAGAGCAAAGGATAGCGTACTATGCAGATACACACACATTTCCACATAAATATATATTTACAAACACATTTGAATACATTCAAACAGGATCTCTAAACTACAAGTAGCCTACAGATCAGATCTAACTGGAAGTAACTGTTACTTTTACTTCCTGTGCATTCTCTAAAGGCAGATGAACTGTCCGACTTGACCGCAGTTTCTTTTCAACATCCCCTGCTGCTACCACCTGCTCTCGTCTACTTTCCAGGCAAGAAGCAGTTGATCTCGAACAAACCTAGTGTCAATACCTTCTCCTATAGAGTCTACGGTCAAAATATACCGGATTCCACCTTGGAGTCTATTTTAAGTTAATGGGTCCACTCATGTTTGAAACGTTGCTTGTTGTTTATGTGTGTTGAAACAGAAAGGGTGAAAGTTGCCCTTCCTTTGAAATAATAAAATTAGTAAATACACATAATCGTCTTTGGAGCCTGTTTTGGGTAAACGTGTGTCATGTATAATTACTCTGTAGCACTTTTTTTTTTTTTTGAACAGCATTCAAACTCATATAATATGATAGGAAGACAGCGAACAGGCCATTCAGAAGGACAGCTAAGTGTTCTCTTCCTTTTTTTTAACAGCTGTCGTAACAACGACAACCACAGACACATTCGGCTGAAAGTCGCCAGTTAACAGGGTTGCTTGATAAACCGAAACACTGGTGTGGATCACGAAACAGATGGGCCTTCATACTAACAAAGCAGCTTAGCTGCATTGCAGTATACAGTTTCACAAAAGACAACAAGGGAGATATCCACATTCAACCTACTACTGTGGTTATTTAACTGGCTTTATATGAGGTTTAATGTCCACAGTCTCTCTCTGTTTTACCTAACGTTACTACATTACTCCATCCTGTGGACCTACAATTGAAGCTAGCTGCATTAGCAGTGCAGCATGCTAACGTTAACAGGCAAACAGTCAACACAGTAACAAAAATAACATAAAAATGGCAAAACTTACAGCTCCAAGTTTGAAGTTGGGTCACAGACAGCCGGTGAAAATCCATCCAAAGTATCAGTTTTGAAGAAGTTACTGACCCTCGTTGAGAAAGAGTTTTCCTGTGTCGTGAGGACATTTCAGTAAAACATCCTAAAACACCTAAAAATAAAGCAAATCCACTGGGTGTTCACATTCTCAGGTGATGGAAGTAAGTTACATGAATACTTTTCTGTTGATTCATGCAGTCAACAACAGAACAAGTAGCATTCTTTGCTTGAGCTGTGTAAGCAGGACCATGATAGCCAGAAAATCCCAATGGCAGACAGCGGTGGTTCCTCCAGCTTCCCCATGGGTGGGGTCACCTAGCTGAAGATGGTTCTGCAGTACCGCCAGGAAACCTGTATGTAAACATATGTCGAGCGGAACTCTTCAATCAACAGGCACTTTGCAGCCTGTGGATACAACTGGTTATCATTTATAAATAGACAACTGCCTCCTCATAAGAATGAACCAAAACAGGGCCATTTCTTTTACAGATATCAGATGGGATCATCAACTCCTTACATTCTGTTTCCATCTTCAGTCTGACGTTGCCTCCACTCTAATCCATTTCCCTGGGGCATGGTGGGGGTTGATCTTTGCTAACCAATCACTATTGAGGAAACGATTGAGCGATGTCGTGATAATTCTCCTATAGACACAGCATCTATTCTAATACTTGTTGGGTTGAAGATTCACAATGTGTTGTAAAGCAATGGCAGTTGGCGTTTAATGTTACGGTTACAGACACAAATGAGAAAGACTAAGAAGAGTAGAGAAAAGGGACTGTGATACGCCAACAAAGACACCACTGAAGAAGCTGTGCCAGAGTCTCAAGCCGACATCTAGTAGCAGAATGCCAAGAGAAATATAATAAATATTTCCAGATATCAGAGCAGTCTGATATCTGGATATGCTGTTTGCCATTTTAATCTAATTAGAACAGCCTCAATAGCAGTGTCAGTTTTGTCTGTACTGCATCTCCATTGTTGTTATTACTACTCCTCGGTGCACAGCCGACAGCGGCCTTAGTCCCGCCCCTAGCACTGATTGGCTATTTGTTAGTTCCAATGCTACGCATTGGTCGAGGTTTGGTACTTTTTAATGGAGAAACAGTTTCATGTCATGATGTCAGACGACTCAGTCAACTCAAACTCAGTGGAGTGGGTTGATTCAGAGATCTGGATCCAGGCAAGGGAAAACTCAGACTATTAAAAACTAAATTAACAACTAAATAAAATACATGAAATAAAACCTGCCACTTCTTATAGAATCACCAGTAGAATAAATCTTCACCAGTGAAGAAAATAGGAACGCGCGCACACACACACACACACACACACACACACACACACACACACACACACACACACACACACACACACACACACACACACACACACACACACTACGCTGCAGTTGTTGTTATCTATTCACATCACATCTATTAGTGAGTCTGTTGTTGTATTTACGTTTTTTGTAACTTTTTCTTTTACCTATGCCAAGATACAGTAATGCTAACCTTAACCCATAAGGATCATCATGCTTTATTGTATTGCTTTGTTGTGGATTTTTTGTGCTGTTCACAAAATAACTCAACATGTAACTTTTCCAGAATGTCTCCTCTCTGGAGCTCTGCGACCGCAGACCACCATTTAGCTCCTTTCTTTTGTTCCATTCTTACAGTTGATCAGGACATTTTCCTGTGACTTTTGTTTTATCACAAGTACAATACGTGTAAGTTGAGATAAATTTGTGACTGAAACAGTGAATATGCTTACATACAAGTCATAAAAATACAAGTTTATCAGTGTTAACTCCAAATTTCATTTTCATTTAACCACTTCATAATTATGGCAAGAACATGGTGAGCCACAGCAGACCTCTCATCTTGGTTCTTATTGTTGCCTTTTTTACTATTCTGCTATTCCTTCCAACATAACTACCTCAAAGAAAATCACCATGGTGAAAAGCTGTGGATTCTCCAGAACTCCGTGGGAAAAATAATGGTTTCTGTAAGATTGTGACCTTACAGGTCACAGAATGTTTAGATTAAGACAGTGGTTCTCAAACCTTTTCTATCACGCCCCACTTTGGAGGGAAACAAATTTTCATGCCCCACCGCTCCAACAAAATTGAAACAAAATGGTCCATGTTGAATTTTTATTGAAATAGCAACATTTTGTGACTCCTCCATCTGTGCTTTTTCCACTAATCGATAAAGAAAATTGCAATCACTTTCAAGTAAACCAGATTGCTCCATCAGACAAAAACAAATTGTGCAATCACTTTGTTAGAACAATGCAAATAAAGTTCTATCTGTCCAAAAAAAACTAATATTTGGCAAAACATAGCTTATTGTGGCTGCAATTAACCTGTTTTGCACTGATTATATTTTCAAGATAATAACAATAAAGTGCAACCTGTGAAAAACTAAACAAAACAAGTTCAAATATTTGACAATAAAGAGTTTTACTGAGTTTTACACTGCATATCTTTTCAATACAACAATAACGTGCAACCTGTGCAAAACCAAACCAAATGAGGTCAGATATGTGTGAGACATCAAGTTGTATCAGTATTAGTGGCTCCAGTGAGCCTGATTTCCACTACAAATCTTTTTAAAACGGGGTGTCAGACTTGATACGGCCACTCTCAATCCTTGCTCAATGTTGAGCTTAGATCTGTATTTTGTTTGGAGAGAGGCAACAGCAGAGCAGCCGATCTCACAGAGGTAGGATGTGGCGAAGGGAAGCAGAACGCCGGTGTGAGTCGCCAAGGAGTTTGGCCGTCGCGCATGCGAAACCGTAAACTTTTAACGGCGTAACGTAAACATTTACACGAAAGTACAGGCATTTCGCCATGTATTTATTAATGACTGCTGTGTTCATGCCAAAAGTGCTGCGAATTTTTCGCGCGAGTAGATTACATACAAAGTCACTGTACAGATGCGAATAACGCAAATTTCCACCGGGCGGCGCTAATGACGCGACGCGAACAATTCTCCTCGTTCGCGTGGCGCTGTGTTACGAAAGCCAATCAGCGTTCAGAAGCTCCGCCCGTCATCACTGACGTCTTGCGAGAAACTATGTAGGAGAAATTGATAGACTGGAAGCGGCAGTCATCCCGATCCTCACAGAAGCTGTGTGCGGCTACGGATGATGTTATGAACCCAGACACGAGGGCGTCTGATGTTCCGACTTTTGTGGGACTTCCACAACATGTACAAAGCAAAAATAGTGGTTATTTCTTCCACGGTGGATGGCGGAAATTAAATATTTCTACAGAGATAAGCCACGCCCCCTCTCCGGGGCGTCTAGTGCGATGAAGCGAAATAACCACAAATAGTCCGGCGAGTAAACTCACGCGAGTAAAGCGGCGTGAATATTCGTATTTTGGTGTGAACACAGCAAGTTTTATGTCCGTGTACTTTTTACTTTTGTAATATGTGAAGTTCTCAATAAAGTTCTTGAAATAAAAATATTCTGCATTTCCCCCTGCGCCCCACCTGTCATACCACTGCGCCCCACAGTTTGAGAAACACTGGATTAAGAGATGCATCAGATTCTTCCTTCCTGTAGTTGTTGCACTTAGGTGTGACTTCTCTTCAGGGGGCTTACATAAGATTTATGGTCTGATGGCCTTGCTGTGGGAACCAGATAGTATACTTCTGCAAAACGCGGACAAAAGGTTGACCACAGGAATTTCAAAGAGAAGTACAACCCATTTGCTTCTCTGAAATACAGGACAAGGACGACCCCCCACCGAAAGACAATCGAGACCTGGGTTTTGGGAAGATAAGGAAGTGAACTGGTTTGAGCCAGTTCGGAACTTACCATCCCTGCTGTTACTGTCGGTCACAGGGTATAAAGGACAAAGGTTCAGAGATGGACCTTTGAGTAGCAACTTGGAAACATGACTTGTATGTGATTTCAACTGTGCTCCTTCTTGCAAGAATAAATTACATGAAGAATGATTTCACACTCGGTGTCGGGTAGAATTTTTCTAACAGTCACCTAGCTAAAGGTGGTTCTGCTATACCTGCAGAAATGATGTAGAAACAGGACCCTATTTTGATCAACTCTTTTTTACAAAGGTTTTCAGATAGATGGAGCAGGAGAAAAAGAGACAGTGTGTTCTTTTCTGACACTGGGCAGATATGGGACCTTTAAAAGGCATACTATTTAGAAGAAAAAGTTGAATACAAGTTGTAATGTCTTATGAGAATGAGCATCCCCAGTATCGGGAGCAACTTGTGAAGAATAAATAAACATTGCTATTTCGTAATGTTAATTATAATGTTTCACAATGTAACATTTAACGTATGACAAAAGACGAATTTGTTCGAAAATGTTGATGAGTTGTTCAGTTGTAGGTTGAAAGAGAGATGATATTGGTTACTGTGAATGTATTTCTCCAAAGTCATATTTCCCTGGTCGGTGAAAAGTGGTGATTTAAACACATGTAATGTTGCATATAAAATGCCATAAATATGTAATTACTACATAGATGATGTGCTGCCAACAAGAAGCTCCCAGGACATCATAATGGGAGCAGTACATTCTGTCTGTACATTCATGTAAAATAAGTGTGTACTTACTGCTGGAACAGGCATGTGCAGGTACTTTGGCTCCGACTGCTTTTACAACTTTGAAGGTAGCAGCAGTCTGAACACTGGCACCGGACTTGCGAAGCAAAGTGAACGAGCTGATGGAATAAACGTGAGGCTTCGTGCTAACTATATACTTTGTAAGTACTTGAACTACTTTATTCCAATAATGAAACACAAGTTATCACCAATTGTATAATTTTATGCTGCTCACAATGTGGGCTAGGCTGATAGCTTATAGCATTAACATGTTAGCTTGTAGCTACAGTAGCATGAACCAACAGTAAACATAAACATGTGTGTAAGTTAATGTTGGAGACTGTCTTTGTGGACTGTCAATGAAGCCAAACGTTATAAAATTGTGTTTATAGGCCATTTCACATGTAAAATACACGACAGAAAGCGAGTGGCATTGTAGTTGTATTTACATATTGCTTAATAAGTACAAATTAATTGTTGCCTGTGTCACATGGTCTTCTTTGTCATGTAAATGGAAACTGTTGATGTGTTACTATGACTAAGGATTTAATTGCTACTTATTTTACTGTGAGCATTTTAAAGTTCAAAAGACGTTTAAAATACGGTTATGGTTAAAAGATTTTTCCATTGACTATTTGAAGATGTTGATTAAACGTTCATATTTAGACCATATTTCACCAGGATTTGAACTATTGGCTTTCAACTGAGAAATGTAGATCTTCCAACAGCCCCGGGGAGGAAGATCCCGAATTCGGCGTCCCCCACGCAGCTCTCCCACCCGATGGAGATTCAGGTGCTCGAACGACAGGCAAAACCCTAATTCACCATGCCGACGCTCCGACCGGCTCTACATATCCCTCGACCGATGAATGCAACCATCCAACGCAACACCTTCAGTCCGATAAAAAAGAAAACCTTCCAAATTGTTCACGGACACTCAGCACAACACCACTCTCACTCTCAGAGCCCCCAGAGCACTTACGGGTTCCCCTCGCCGCGTCAGTCGCAGTGCTGATGATGTCACAATGCATCTCACTGCCGAGAGAAACCCAGCCATCCACATCAGTCTTTTCAGAGGGCCGGGTCGTATTCCACCCTCTTCAAGCTGCCTCTGTACCAGAGACATCTCACCTTGCAATTTATTTTCCCGAGACTTCACTACCAACCCATTCACATTCATCCCTCCATCCCGGCATCCTTTTCCGTTCTCTTGGTTCTGCCTTTCACGTCACCCACGTGAAAGGCACCGGCTACCCCAGCCGCACGGACTGCTCCAACAGGGCTTCACGCAGCTTGGCGCAGCTACAGGAGCAACTCGTGGGTCGGGCGTTTTGCACGAATTGCACCCGACTTCATGAAGCTCATGTGTCTCCGTTTCCCCAGTCCCGATCGGACGTCAGCGGCCCATCACGGCTCCTCTACTCTTCATCCTTCGACCCCATCCCTTACCCTACATTCCTATATCCCTTGACCCCATCTCTTCATCCCTCGACCCCCCATCTCTTAATTTCTTCATTCCTCAACCCCCCCATCTCTTCATTTCTTCATTCCTCGAACCCCCCCCCCATATCTAGATTCCTTCATCACTCGACCCCCATCCCTTACCTTAAATCCCTTCATTCCTCGACCTCATCTCTTAATTTCTTCATTTCTTGACCCCCATCTCTTAATTTCTTTATTCCTCGACCCCCATCTCTTACCCTTCATTCCTCGACCCCCATCTCTACATCCCTCATCCCTTCAACTCACAACCCTAATCCCTACATCCCTTCATCCCACGACCCTAATAAAATATTCTCAACTTTTCAGCTGTGGTAGGAATGGACATTGATATTAGTGATAGTTACAATGAACTATGTAATTTTCTCTCCTCTTCATTCAACAACAGAGCAACAGCAAGAGCTGGATGTGTGCACTGAATTCCCCCCCCCCCCCCCATTATTTAGATTTGATTGCCTGGTTGCGCACAGACCCCTTCTCCAGCGACTCCTCAGCTGTTTAGCCCAACTTTGCCAAGGGGCGTTTTTGAAGCGGCAGCACCTATTGCAACGTCTATAATGAGTCATTGTCTTAGCGCCATCTACTGACCACAGGAAGCCAGCCTTATGTGACATCAAGATCATCCGATTTAGACAAACTTTACATGGTGTGGTCTACATATGACGTATTAGAGTGTCTTCTATGGCGCCACGGTTTACACAGGAGGTAGTGCAAATTTTGCAGTACATCATCATCATCCATGCAAGACATTATATCTAAGATGTGCGTGCAGTGTCTGACGGTTGCAGAAATGCACAGCTACAACAACCAGCGTCCCGCCAGTACTTCCAACTATACATCTCTCGTTGCAGCTTTAATTATTATTTTTCTTGCATTTTTGAGGGGCTTGGGATTCTTAAAAAGTTGCAAACATTTTAACTGCTTCAGAAGATCGCAAAGTTGTGCAGTGGTTGGGCTCGCCAGTGCACGGGATGAAGTCGGGATAAAGTTCCTTTGATGTTGATGGCTGACACAAAGAGACAGATAACCATTCACGCTCACATTCACACCTACCTGTGTGTTAAAGAGAGAGAGAGAATTATTCATAATTAATAACAGGAATAATTCAAACTATTCGGTATAGCCTTAACTGTAATCAAATCACGCATACATTCCTAGTTAGTTGTCTGAGGCTAAATCCACACTACTAGAGAGAGAGAGAGAGAGACAGAGAGAGAGAGACAGAGAGAGAGAGACAGCAAGACCTGCAGCCTTGTAACTAAGTTTGATAAATAAATGTTTCTCTTTGATATAGAGGACGATTATAGAGGTAGATCTTTAGTGTCAAGCATGACCTTTTATTATTTAGGAGTACTATAATACTATTCGTATTTCTGTAAGTAAGCAACCAATGTACTTCCTGTTTACACCGCCATCCACATGCCCAGTGTAAGTGAATAGTCATGTGATAGTCATTTTAGTCTGAACGGAAATCTATTCTAAAACAATGCTGAAACTCCTGTGTGGTGGTGGATCGTTTTCATTTTAAAACCCCATTTCAAAACACAAACATATTAGTGTGGATATAGCCTGACAGCAGCAAAAGAAAACACAACAACTACATTGTGTGTGTCTAAGTGGAAACAGAATTTGTCTTCAAGGAGAGTGGGACATGATGGAGGTGAAACTCAGCGGAGTACCTGATGACAGCACTGTGCTGACTTAAAGTCAGTGGACCAAGAGACAAACACAAAATATTTTGAGCAACGTAGAAACATCCACTGTGCTATGAATATGAAACCCCCCTCACCAACATCATTACATGAGTCATCATTAGATGAGTCCCAGGTTCAGCACAGACTAAAACTAGAGTTACCGCCTCATAGTTGTATGCCTCCACAAGCAGTAGCAGTTTACATCATTGTCTGTCCAAAATGTCATCACGTTAGCCCATTAGACGTGTGTGTAAAAGTTTCATAATTAGCATATGAATTCTGTGAAAAAAATGTGTTTTGTGAGGTCACAGTAACCTTGACTATTAACCTCCAATATCTATTCAGTTCATACTTCGATGAACGATGGAATGGTGGACGAAATTTTGTCCAGATGTTCCTGAAATATTGTGTTCACAGACAGACAGACGGAAAAACCCAAAACATAATGTCTTCGATCCCGGCTATAGTCGGCACAGAGTCATAACAATAAGAATGTAAAGGCTGGTCAGAGTGAGTGATGGAGCTAGAAAGACTCTGTCATAGAGACAAACAAAAACACAGAGAGAGGGGGGAACTATTTCGCAATCTCAGTAACAGCTTGAGTCCTTTGACATGAAAAACATTTAAATGACAGAGCAAATAAAAAGTGAGCTTTCCACTCAGCACCACAACACTTTAAAACAAACAGAGCTACAATGACCCCTCACTCAAAAGTATCACTTGAAACTGGGTGGCGCATGACATCACAATGACAATGATGTGACAGCTGTGGGGAACACTACATGAGTGAGACAGCAATGACTCTGGACAAGAGACTGAAGTCTAGACATGGACTCCAGGGGCCCGATGCATAAGACTGCAAAGATTCACGACTAAACCTCTGCATACGCACAAAGACACAAATGCATTTTTATAATTTTAGTCTGTACACCTGATTCTGTTTTCAGGAATCTCATACTGGGCTCACATGCACAAGCCTCATTTCCACTCCCACAGGTAGCTTTAAATGGAAGTAGAAAGCCCTTAAACATCAGTTAGCATATCAATACTTAATATTTGATGGTGCCTGCTCCACCACTCATTGGACCTGTCAGAGAGAACTGACCGTGTGACATCGGCTCCACAACAGCACAGTATGCACCAGCATTAATTCATCCAATGTACCTGTGAAACTTCATCAACTGTCATATCTCAATCACAATTATTAATCAATGATGCATGAGCCCAATGACTGAGATGTTTAAAATGTGTACACTCAGCTCAAGAAGTCTGATGAATAGAAAGCATGCATATTTCTACACATTGAACCACATTGGTTATTATTAGATTATGGGAATTACTTTAGATTGCAGTCTACATGCACACCTACAATTCAGTGATACACACATCTGTGATCAGATAGACAAGAAGAAATCAGACAAACAGCCCTAAAGCTTCCATCAGGACTGCAGAGACTCTGATTATGTAGAGCAAAGTGTAAACTATAAGAGAGATGTGCCATACAGCTATACATGAGCCTGGAAGGCTTCACACTGTAGAGTGTTATGAACCCATTATGTCCAGAACATACAAAACTTTGATAATTATGAAATAATATTGAGATGGTTCCGTTGACTAGCTTCTAATTTAGCCGCTGTTATAGCACAGCAGATTTATATGGAAGCTTTTACAGACCCACATGTAAGTAGCTACTCTGTTGGGTGAGATACGTACTGTAATGGTAAAAATGTACCTTGCCCAGTATAGAGTCTTTTAAAGCTGAAATAACGAATATCGAAATACCAGAATTCCCTTAAGATCTTTATTCTCTGCAGAGAAGAGGCATCATTTCACAGACGTCGCAAGACGTCTGCCCAAGAATGATCTGCTATTCTAGCATTTACTCAGACATGATATACAGGAGGAAACCATGGGGGGGTTGTGGGAAGACTAAGGGTATTCAATCAGTCTGGTAAAACAAAGCATGATCAAAGACACAGAAACTCTCCGACCTTAATCTATGGCATGTCTCCCAATATACTTAACATACAGTTACAGTGGGGGAATAAGCCATTTGCTATTCGTTCCCGCCTCAGAGACGTCAGGTCTCTGATAACTCAAAAAACAGTTCACACAGATAGAAATATAACTACAATCAAAGAATATATAAAAATTCCCATTACAGTACAGAGAGACAAATCCTAGACCCACAAGAGAACATCATTTGTATCTTGATCCATGTACACAACTAACACCACAAGTTCAATTCAATATAAAGAGTCTCAAAAAAGCAAACACGGTTGTGTGGTGGATACCGGACTCAAAGATGCCATCCACTCACTGAATGGACATTCCTCAGCCAATGCATGAGCCAAAATGGTTTTCTAGCTTCCAGGTCTCTATTATAATGGTTATCTATGGGCAAACGGCACGAGGGTTGTGGCTTCCTTAAATATACATATAATCCGTCTGATGTTTGCTTTGGGTATCTTCTGTCTCTTACAAGCTGGCTCTCTGACATCAAACATCTTTTTCTTTGGTTATAAAGCCAAATATGGACTCAATATATCGCAGTCAAATGTAATACTAACAAGAACCTGAGGTCTGGGGATGTCATCACTGCAATGCCTAAAACATCAGATTAATTCCAATTGTTTTCATCAACTACCAAACAAGCAGTTTCAAAAAGGATGTGGACAATGTTCTATACTCAGAGCTGAACAAGATATTTAGGCACGGACACTGGAGAGCATCTAGAGTAGAGCCACTAGCTCCACATTCTAAGGGCCACCAGACTCTGTGACAGCAGCTGCTCGTGTCATCCAGTTTCCCCGTCTCCCCTAAGGATTCCTAATACTTCATCAACAAAACAAAAGACCTAAAATTTCCCAACATCTGAACATCAACATGCTGAAAATGTTGAACATAGATCTAAACAACTATTTACCAATTCTCCCACTTCTCCATAGCTTTAGCTTCACTTTTAATGTTTCTACCACCTTTTATGATACAAAATCTAGCAGGTTCTCCTACACTATTCATAGTTGGGCCAACAAAAAGTAATGTAATTTGTATATAACCCACATAATCAATTTGTACATAATCCACATAATGGTAAACCAGAACAGGTGACGTAGTATCAAGAAAAAACAAAGTCTGCATAGGGTTGAAGACTTTCCCCAGGAGACCGCTGTTTGGATCCATGTGTCAGCATGTCATTGCAACTTCCATACTTAAGTAACGCCATTTCTGTAATTATTTGAACCAAACCCTGAACCTAACCAAACTTATTTATAAACTACCCACTAGGGATGCCCCCGATACTCGGTTCTAAACAGGAACAGATAAGACAGTAGTAAATACCCAGAGTATCGATAACGTCCAGAGTTAACGGTTCTGCTATCGGTACTTTAGAAGTTACAGAGTGAGATCTCTGCGCAAAAAAAAAAAAAAGCCGCGTTGCAAACCTGACTGCAAACCTCCTCATTCTGTGTCTGTCTTTGCACGAGGGACGGAGTCATACTCTGACACATACTCTGACTCCGGCTCAGTACAGCGAGACAGAGAGATATGGCTGTATTTTAAAAATGTGGGAACTTTTTGTTTTTAGTGTAGCCGCCACCCTTCATGCTAGCAGCTACAGAGAAGATGTTCCCCAGTTTATTGTTAAAGGACTGCACCTCCTCTCAACAGTGGAGTCAAAGGGATTAAGGTAAGGAGCAGCTGTGTGGTTGAACTTTATTTAGCCCTTTGCTGCTAAGAATATTGTTTATTTTTTATATTTGTTAATTTATTTACATTTGTTGTTGGCATTGAAATAGTATATTGTACAATAGTGAGTTAGTTTACATACACATTACATTACGTACATGTGAGTAGTTTACATACAAATAATAAAGTAATGTTGATTTTATTTTGTCTTTTTCTTTCACTAAATAATAAAAAATAACCAATAACAGTATAAGGAAACAAACTGATAAGCAGAATCGCTAAGAGTACTAGTATCGATAAAATCCTAACGATAGCATTCCTACTATCCACACTGATCCAAGAACTGTACAGACCAGGGCAGAAACATCACTGCACACAGCTCATATTTCAGCTTTGTACGAACCGCTGGATGAGGACACGTTGAATATACATTATAGATTTCACCACACTGTGTCATTTTAAAACGCTGTGTTTCTTGACTTTTAGTGACAAACCCCACACAGTAGATCACACATAGTAGCAGTGTAAGGGCTGTGCGGTATACCGGTTCAACCGGTTCAACCGGTATACCGGTTTCAAATTTCCTTACGGTATGAATTTTTCATATACCATCATACCGGTGCATAGCCGTAACAACTGTTGTCGCTCTTCGGCAGGCAGCAGAATATATTGTTCACCCCTCAGCGGTAGCGGAGCTACTTGTCTTACGGGTATTGAGATGGAGTCATGGTTATAACTTTATAACAACAATTAATAACCCACAACTAACGCTCTTTAACAGGGGAAAACACCACGACACAACAGTTTGTGACACATAAACAATTTGTAACACTAATAATTGTACATTTATAAAATTACACCGCCGAACTGCATGCTGGGTACAGACTTAGGACCCAGGGGAATGTAGGTGAAAAAAAACAGGAAGAGACAGAACGGAAGACAGCCACGCGAGCGGTGAACAGCGAGCGGTGAACCGCTGTTCAGTTGGCCGGCGGTCCTTCTCGGCGTCAATGAATGAATGTGTTTACTCGAAAAAATAAATACCGTGATATACCGTGAATCCGCCAGAATCTTACAAAATACCGTGATATGAATTTTTGCCCATACCGCCCAGCCCTAAGCAGTGTGTTACTTTATTTAACAACGCAATGTGAGCACAATACAAAGTCAAATAATAAAGGTCTTAAAACTAGATTTTGATACCGCAGAAGATGAGCAATAATAAAATAATACAGCATTCACTTACGTTGATATTGTACGCAATTCCTTAACCAACGTGCAATCTTGTGGCAATCCAGCCTCAATAGTGGCAGGGCATTTATAATAGCAGGAGTCATTGAATGTGTAGCTGTTGCAACAGTAGTGGTAAACTAGAAGATTTCGCAAGATATTTTGACAGTGTGGCTGCTACTGTCATAAGTCGTTGCAATATATGTATACGGCAACATTACCAGTAGTAAGATGTATTATTTAAGTTATCTTGAGATATCGCTTCTCTCATTTCAGTATTCGAGATTCATACTCTTGGACGGGAGCGATAGCTCTTATCATTTCTGTATTTGTGATGGACAGTCTTGAACTTGAGAGCAGCTATTGCTTCATAGACACAGGTCACTGGTTACCATGGTGATTGGGGCACCAGGGTGAAGGGGCAGACCAGATCTTAAGACTGGGAGTGGATTTTCTACAAAACCATCTTTTAAACCCTAGCTTCCAAGGCAAAAAACATGAGTCAAATCGCCATAATATTATAGTCAACAGAGAGGAAAGACTCTGCCGAACGCGTTGATATACTTGTTATGTTTATGGAGTTTAGAATGTGACGATGAGGGCACTTAAGAATGTGGAGCTGTCGCTCCTCTCATCTCTGTATTTGAGGTGACACACACACACACTTCGTGCCTGCATGCGTGTGTCACTGGTTGCCATGGTGATTGGAGCACCTGGTTAGAGAGGCAGAGTAATTAAGGAAGGTGAGAGTAGACAGTGATTTTTAACAGAACTACCTGTCAAACCCCGGCCCCTTATACAAAAACCATGAGTCCAATAGACAATATATTGACATCATTAGAGAGATAAGACTGCTGAACGCAGTGATGTAGTTTATATGTTTGTGGGGTTTAGAGCAGGTTAGAAAACTGGTACCATCTGCTTTCTTTGAGAAATGTGTGGTCAGAGTTAACATTGAGTCTAATGGAGCTGTTGGTTGGAGTTCATGACACTTTCAGGCTCACAAAAGCAAATGTGTAAGTCTGTTGGATTCCATCAACACATATCTACGACCAGCACACGATCTCCTATGTTTTGATCCACAAATGGTGTATGAAGAGTGAAAATTGTGGGAAAAATAGTTTGGAAAAATTACAGAATATTTGTCCAGCACCGCTCCACTCTAGCGGTGACCTCAACACTCTAGGTCTGGCCATTCCGTGCAATACACACCCATTATAAACTCTCAAACGGTCCCAAAATGTTCCTGAAACTTGAACAATGATGACATAAAAACAGTGCTAGCTATCAAAATGCCCATTTGGCCAAATAAAGTCCAGAGTTTTGTTAACATTTAAAACTTGAAATAATTTTTCTACGTTAAAGTATGGCGAGTCAATCACTACGGCTCGCTTTAGCTCTCTTCACACCGAATTCCCATGCAAGTGAATGTGGAAATTTCACACCGTTTTTTGCGATTTTCGGGAAAACAGCCGGGCGAAACTCTTAAGGAAAGTCATAGAATGCGATTTCCGATCAGGCTGCACGTTTTTATGTATTTTGACGCATGTGTGTGCAACGCTGCAGGAGGAGATACGCGGCAAACTTTTGTACGGAAGATGGAGAATATGTCGATTAAGCCCGCAGGATTATAGTCAGTATGCTGTGCACAAAGCTTTACAGCCACAAGGAATAACGTGCAGCAAAAGAAATGTGGATCGTAGCAGAGCTAAATATTAGTAGCACTGCAATTGTAACAGAGTTAAAAATGCACTTTATCATTTCTTATTTTCAATTTGTAATATTTTAATTTTGTTTATCATTTAACAATCCTGTTGAGTATATGTGAAATTTATCTTAATGAGTTATTTTTATTTAGCTTTATTTTGTAAATCTGTTTCCTGCGGAAATTACGTCTCATCTCTTCTGCGCCTCCTAAATTCCCGTAGTACCGTCTTCCCCTCACAACGGTCTTCTGTATTGTGGGGGTAAATTGTGTGGAAAATGCTATCACACTATTTTATTGTGTCCTTCAAAAATGTAACCGTTTATGTTCCACACGGTAATGTCTGTTAATGTGATCACTGTATCCAGCTGTTACATGTCATTTAGACCGTCAAAATATATGTTTTTGTGGCTGTTTTATTTAGCCTCTTTGGCGTAATTTTGTTACGTCAGGCCACGCTGATATATATTTTCTGTGTGTAAATCCCGTTGTTTTGCATGTTTAGGAAGCAGATGCAGAAAGAGAGAGACCGTAGGACAATTTCTGTGTGTTATATTATCCTCTACAGGTATGTGTTTTCCTTTGTTTAACGTTATAATTTTTGCTGTGTCTGCTGAGTCACTCTAACTCACCCAGCTGTTTATTTTGTCCACTTGGTGTCGCTGTTTCCTTCTTGTAAATTATTCATGGTTTTGAAAAGAATTGTTATAATTTAGGTTTAATGTTTTCTTTAGCAACAACGGTCTTCTGTATTGTGAGGGAAGCAGATGCAGAAAGAGAGAGACCGAAGGACAATTTGTGTTTGTTATATTGTCCTCTGCAGGAGTAAATAAATGCTGAAAACCCATCGTTGAGTGAACTTCCTCATTGCCCGATCCACATCTGTTACACAATACTACTTCAAAAGTACAGACAGCAGTTGTAACAGTGCTAGTAGTAGTGATAACAGCAGTTGCTGTGGTATTAATATAAGTATTAATGGGTAGTGATCAGTAGTAAAAGCTGTCATAGCAGCAGAGACTTAAGTATTAGTTTACTGTTTCAATCTTTTCATCTTGACAAGAGTAAGTTCTGGGGAGAAACCTGAATATTTGAACGTTTTGTCATTTATTGGACCCCAGTGGTCATAATTAAAAATGATGAAAGAAATACATACAAACAGCTTTACATTAGAAATGTTGGTATTGGCAATCAAACACCAACAACAGCTGAAAAGTGACCGTCACACTACACCACCTCAACTCTCACATCTCTCGTAGTAAAACAGATGCCCCACTTTATTTAAACTACACTTTAGAAATGTAAATCTGCATATAGCACCAGTAGGTGTGTGTATAATACGATAGGATCAAAAGTCTGTTTCAAAACAGATCGATGTATCACGTGCTACAGCTAACCACAGAGAAGAAGAATGTGGGCAGTTAGCGGAACACTAGAGGAACGCTTTCTGTCAAGTCCCCGGATGGAAAATAAATGAAAGCACACAAGCTGACTAACACGCAGTAGAGGAGATCTCGCTCCTGTCAGCAGGTCCCAGCTAACAACATGTAATGCAACGGCCTGGTGCAGTCTATGTGCTGCAGCTCTGCGCCCCGCACTACCACACCGCTGTCTGCCCTATTCCGCAGCGAGGACTAGTGGCATGGTTTGAATGAAGACATTAGTCAGTTTATGTTTCCTTCATACACACTGCATCACTAAATCCACACAGTCCCATGTGGGGCTGGCTCTGCTACTACAGCAGCGGGCAGCGGGCACACAGAGCACAGCGCACTTTTACCTGAGCCACCTCGAGAGGAGAAAACATGGTGTTGATGAATCCGACCAGGCTCTGCGTTCACGGAAACATCCCGACGCTCGGCGTTAGTTCCTGCACATTTCTACGTGCTCTTCCCGCTGAGTCGGTTCGGCAGCTGTACCTCCGGGTTAAAGAAAACGCTGCATTTCCTGGACTGTTCCACTGGCTTTTTGAACGATCCAAATATGAGAGAGCTCCGGTCGCCTCGGATGACTGCTGCGTTAACTCCAGAAATGATGACGCGCCAGAAAAGTTGAGGCTCCGGAAAAATGCTCCGCAGAGAAAAAAACACGGAGAAAGTTGGGAATAGTCATTCTGTGGAGAGCACGGGGGACAGCGTCATTTCGAGAGGGAAGGAGATGAGGGGGCGAAGAATAAAAGAAAGAGAAGTGAAATGACGTTATGAATTGAGCCCATCCCAAACGGGCTTAAAGCCGCAGCAGCTGCTGCATGAGCCTCCACATCCAGGCTGCTCCTGACCGGCCCTCACACGAGTTCATCTCAGGATCCGCTGAACACAGCGGCCTGTCTGCTGGCCTTCACCGATCACTATCTGAGTTCACCACGAGCAGGAGGAGAACACGAAGAGGTGAACACAAAGAGGAGAACACGAAGAGCAGAACACGAAGAGCTGAACAAGAAGAGGAGAACACAAGGAGGTGAACACAAGGAGGTGAACACGAAGAGGAGAACACAAGGAGGTGAACACGAAGAGGAGAACACGAAGAGCAGAACACGAAGAGGAGAACACAAGGAGGTGAACACGAAGAGGAGAACACAAGGAGGTTAACACAAAGAGAACACAAGGAGGTGAATACAAGGAGGTGAACACAAAGAGGAGAACGCGAAGAGCAGAACACGAAGAGGAGAACACAAAGAGGAGAACACAAGGAGGTGAACACGAAGAGGAGAACACAAGGCGGTGAACACATCGGCTTCCTCCCAAAAAGCAAGCAGCGGAGGGTTATGATGTGCATCCAAAAACTAAATACACTCACTCAAGTACTGAACTTGACAACACATTTAGGGTTCTATTCAATTTAATGGCATGTGGTTATTCAGACCAAAAGAACTAAAGTAGCCCCTCCACGAAATTAAAGTCCCCTGAAATAAATAAATATGGAAATATGAAATAAAAAAAATTTAATAATTTGAAGAACATAATTTAAAATAAAAACCTATTTAACTACACTGACTCATTTATATATTTATATTGTACATTTATTTATATATTTATTACCTCATTTATTTATTTCAGGATTCATTTCATAGCCATATTGTTTTTATGTCATAGGCATATTTATGTATTTAATATTGGATGAAATGGAATTCTGAGAGGAGGTTTAGAGTACTTTGCCTGGTGTTCATGTCTGTGGTCTGATTTTGTCAAAGTGTTAATGTCACAACCGTTTGAGTCACAAAACATTACAGGTGTTAAAATTAGAACAAAATGAAAGCCAGGTTCAAAGATGGGTGCCAGAAGTAGGGGGTGGGGAAGGGGCCACTTTTTGGCTGTAGTTTTTGTAAATATATTCTGCTGCGATTGCAGCAGAATATAGCAGCAAAAACATAAAATTGTCGTTTGTTTTATGTTTGTTGTTAAAAGGCAGACTGCGATTGCAGTCTGCCTTTTAATTCTTGGACAATTTTATGTTTTTCTTGGAGGCTAAATTTAGCATATGTGTTTGGTGTCAAAATGCCGACGTAAATTGTATTCCTTCATCACCGACACTGCCTCATAACACAGAAGACAGACCGTTTTTTCTCCTTGAAGCACAAACATGTATTCGCTTTCGCATCTTTCATTAAATTGCCTCCCCTCTGCATCAATTTTTCTCTTCTTGGACATTTAGGGATTATTTGTCGATCTTTTTCAACTCAAATCGCTTTAGTTAAACACCGATATGGAAACACTTTTTTCTAAGGCACGTATTCCTTTCGAGCTCTCGCAGGCCACATCAAATGACGTGGCGGGCTGGATTCGGCACGCCTTGAGTTTGACACCTATGGTCTAGATGGTCTCTAGTATGTATGGTCCACCATCATACCTTAAGGAGCTTATAGTACCATATTACCCCACTAGAGAGCTTATAGTACCATATTACCCCACTAAAGAGCTTACAGTACCATATTACCCCACTAGAAAGCTTATAGTACCATATTACCCCACTAGAGAGCTCATAGTACCATATTACCCCACTAGAGAGCTTACAGTACCATATTACCCCACTAGAGAGCTTACAGTACCATATTACCCCACTAGAGAGCTCATAGAACCATATTACCCTACTAGAGAGCTTATAGTACCATATTACCCCGCTAGAGAGCTTATAGTACCATATTACTCCACTAGCGAGCTCATAGTACCATATTACCCCACTAGAGAGCTGTGTTCACTGAATGCGGGGCTACCTGTGGTTCCTAGAGTCTTAAAAAGTAAGATGGGAGCCAGAGCCTTCAGCTATCAAGCTCCTCTTCTATGGAACCAGCTTCCACTTTCAGTCTGGGGGACAGACACAGTCACCACATTTAAGAGTAGACTTAAGACTTTCCTCTTTGATAGCGCTTATAGTTAGGGCTGGCTCAGGTTTGCCCTGGTCCAGCCCCTAGATATGCTGCTATAGGCCTAGACTGATGGTGGACATCTTAGGATACACTGAGCTCCTCTCTCCTCTTCTCTCTCTCCTTCTGTATGAATTCATGCACCATCAATGCACATTACTAACTCTACTTCTTCTCCGGAGTCTTTGTGCTTTCTCGCCTTACAGGTTCACATGGATTGTGGTTATATCTGGACCCTGGTCCTGCCCGACACCTACTGCTATTATCATTATTATTATTATTATTATTAGTTCCATTGCTATTAGTATTGCCATTACCATTACTGCTTTTATTATCATTATTATTTTACCATATCCACTGTTGCTGTTATTATTGGTAGTTGTAACTTTTTCATCATGCCTCCTGCTCTCACTATAGGAATTATGTTGTTCATTCTGTACACATGACATCTATTGTACTTCTGTCCATCCTGACAGAGGATCCTCCTCTGTTGCTCATCCTGAGGTTTCTTCCCTTTTCTCCCCTTAAAGGTTTTGGGGAGTTTTTCCTGAACTGATGAGAGGTTGCGGGACAGAGGATGTCGTATGTGTACAGATTGTAAAGCCCTCTGAGGAATTCTTTTAATTTTAGGCGATACAAAATAAATTGAATTGAATTGAATAGTAAAACGGTTTTGTATCTATGTTTATAAACTGTTGACTGACTATACTTCCTTGTTTAATACATACAATATATTGTTTCACTTTGAAGTCTTTTGACTTCCTACCGTCATCATTTAGGCTAAGGCTATTGTTGTTGCTTGAAATGAGTCGTATAATATGCAGTTCTGTAATCCTGCAACTGGAGATGCATTTTAATTGAATTGAATTAAATTATATTTATTTTGTATAGCCCAAAATCACAAATTACAAATTTGCCTCAGAGGGCTTTACAATGTGTAAACATACGACATCCTCTGTCCCGGGACCTCCTCGGTTCAGGAAAAACTCCCCCAAAAAAACTTTTAACGGTGAGAAAAAGGGAAGAAACCTTCAGGAGAGCAACAGAGGGGGATCCTCTATCAGGATGGACAGAAGTACAATAGATGTCATGTGTACAGAATGAACAACATAACAGAGTTACAACACATTCCATGAATATGACATTTTAGCTTCAATGTAGGCCAAATCTGTGTCCCGTTTCTTCTGATGGAGCATGTGATGATGGAGGAGCAACATTTGTCTGCTTGCTTTTCTACAGTGGCATCTACAGTTGTCAAGCGCTTCACTTCCCCGACTTGATCCCAGATCTTCCAGTGAGCGTTTCCAGGACAACCTCCGCCAACTGCAGCTCTGTGTTTATCCTCGCGACTCTCTGCCCCGGCCCATCTGTCGGCTGTCATTCTAACTCAGCCCGCTGGCTCTTACTGCAGCCATTTTCTGCTGACTAACACACACACCCGAGCGCACACACACTAACCAGGAAAAGGATCGAGCTGAACTTCAACTTGGCCTGCCCCCGTCCTGCAGGGAGGACAGGCCGTCCCCCTACCTGCGGTAGGACAGGCCTGCCGCTGCACGCTTTCAGACAGACACCAGAAAGTCAACACCTTCCACTCGCGACTGCACGCGCTGATATACACGCACACCAAATCATGTTGTCCGGTAGCCCGGGTTCGGAAACCACATTTGCCGGTGTCGCCAGTACGGCCGCTCTCCCGCACGGAGGCGACGTTGCTCCAAACTTCATTAAAAACTGTAGGAGTTTAAAATGGACTCGTTAAATGTCTGACATACTTGTCGCCTCGTGTGTGACATGACATAATTTCGTCTTTGGACAAATTCGAAGTATTTCGCGAGTCTTGTGTGTGCCGAATGGAAGAGTGGATCCTGACAATTCAACATTGTTTTCAAGTTATGTTGTGCAAGGGGTGCTCATTTGCCTGGCTGCCAGGGATATTTTAATTGCCAGATTTTTGAATGAAATTCAGCGGCACGTTCTCTCCACTGACAAGCGTCATTTATCAGACTATAATAATCGGACGCTGCTCTAAACTTGAATACGGAGGTCAATAGAGGAAGCGGCTTTCTGCTCCACTTTAAGCTGCGTAGCTGAACTCAACTCAGCATTGCGTCTTTTTTGGAAAACACGAAACAGCACACCAATAGGAAGGAGCACTCTACTACATGATTGTACCGGAACAGGTTTTGTCCTACCATTTCGAAGCGGAGCCGCCACCGTGGGAAGTTAAAGCTGATCTCAACGCCTGCCCATCTCACGCTGTCGGTCGTTATCATTCCATATTCATTTATATCATCATGCGCGTGCCAGATGGAGTGAAGACGCGGCGCTCGAAGAAACGTCCCGCGTCAAGCTTCAGGCTCCACGGCAGTACCCCCCCCCCCGGTAGGTTGCGGCAGAATAGAATAGTGCTACATTCACCTTCTACTTCTTTTCAGCTCCCCCTCTCTCTCTCTCTGGCTCAGTCTTTCTCTAATCCTGCTCCTCTTCTAATCTAGGCCCTTTTGATCCTCACGTTTCCTTACTCACTTCCTTACCTACATAGTCCTCACTGTCTCCCACCTCTTCCATGTAGGGCTATGGACTATTTTGAGCGATTAATTAATCAACAAATCTGTCGTTGATTCATTAATTATTGATTGATTGGATGAAAAGCGTGATTTCTTTCAGCATTTTATTTAAAAAACAAAGCTTATTCCTTGTGTTTACAGCACTCTTTATAGTGGGGATATAAATATATCTAAATACAAACAAATTATTGTTCAACTCAACTTTGATTTGTAGCGTGTCACAGCGTTCATATCACTGCATGCGCGTAGTTTGAACGCAGCATTAGTGTCTCTAATATCTATTCAGATGTTTACTCCAGAGACAAAGGAAACGGCATAATTCCCTATATTTCATCACATGAGCTACAAAAGCAGAGGCATTGTCCGGCTTTCTACCCCACGTAAACGTTGCATCATAACAAATATTATTTTTTATTAATTTCTTTCCCTCTTTCTCTTCAATATTTTTCTGTTGTGCTCTGTGTTTTATTCATCATAGGCCAATATATTGAAAGAAACCATCCCCGTCTACCTAGAAGTTCTACAGTTTGATTGATTTAAGGTCTCAGAATATGATGCAATGTTCCACTGGGTTCAACCCTGACTTGGAATTCCAAAATGTACTCATTGCCAAATATTTAGCACTTTAAAACTTTCCTTTTGGAACCCCACATCCTTTGCCATGGGAATTCCCCTGTTGCAATTGTGTTATTGAAATGCCATGATTACAGTTATTACATCCCCACACAGATAAAAGATCAAATCCAAGTATATAACAAAAAAAGACTTTGAGGTAGTTATGTTGGAAGGAATAGCAGAATAGTAAAAAAAAAAAAAAGAGGCAACAATAAGAACAAAGGTGAGAGGTCTGCTGTGGGTCACCATGTTCTTGCCATAATTATGAAGTGGTTAAATGAAAATGAAATTCGGAGTCAACATTGACAAACTTGTATTTTTATGACTTGTATGTAAGCATATTCACTGGTTCAGTCACAAACTTATCTCAACTTAAACGTATTGCACTTGTGATAAAACAAAAGACACAGGAAAATGTCCTGATCAACTGTGAGAATGGAACAAAAGAAAGGAGCTAAATCAGCAGCTGGTGGTCTGCGGTTGCAGAGCTCCAGAGAGGAGACATTCTGGAAAAGTTACATGTTGAGTTAGTTTGTGAACAGCACAAAAAATCCACAATAAAGCATGATGATCATTATGTGTTAAGGTTAGCATTACTGTATCTTGGCATAGGTAAAAGAAAAAGTTACAAAAAACGTAAGTACAGCAACAGACTCACTAATAGATGTGATGTGAATAAATAACAACAACTACTGCGTTGCTTAGCAGCGTAGTGCGTGTGCGTGCGTGCGTGTGCGTGCGTGTGTGTGTGTGTTCCTTGTTTTCTTCCCTGGTGAAGATTTATTTTACTGGTGATTCTATAAGAAGTGGCAGGTTTTATTTCATGTATTTTATTTAGTTGTTAATTTAGTTTTTAATAGTCTGAGTTTTCCCTTGCCTGGATCCAGAGCTCTGAATCAACCCACTCCACTGAGTTTGAGTCGACTGAGTCTTCTGGCATCATGACATGAAACAGCTGTTTTTCCATTAAAAGGTACTGACCAATGTGCAGCATTGGAACTAACAAACAGCCAATCAGTGCTAGGGGCGGGACTAAGGCCGCTGTTGGCTGTGCACAGGAGTAGTAATAACAACAATGAAGATGCAGTACAGACAAAACTGACAGCTATCGAGGCTGTTCTAATTATATTAAAATAGCAAACAGCATATCCAGATATCAGACTGCTCTGATATCTGGAAACATTTATTATATTTCTCTTGGCGTTCTGCTACTAGATGTCGGCTTGAGACTGGCACAGCTTCTTCTTCAGTGGTGTCTTTGTTGGCGTATCACAGTCCCTTTTCTCTACTCTTCTTCGTCTTCCTCATTTGTGATTGTAACCGTAACATTAAGCTCCAACTGCCATTGCTTTACAACACATTGTGAATCTTCAACCCAACAAGGAGAATTATCACAACATCGCTCAATCGTTTCCTCAATAGTGATTGGTTAGCAAAGATCAACCGCCACCATGCCCCAGGGAAATGGATTAGAGTGGAGGCAACGTCAGACTGAAGATGGAAACAGAATGTAAGGAGTTGATGATCCCATCTGATATCTGTAAAAAAAATGGCCCTGTTTTGGTTCATTCTTATGAGGAGGCAGTTGTCTATTTATAAATGATAACCAGTTGTATCCACAGGCTGCAAAGTGCCTGTTGATTGAAGAGTTCCGCTCGACATATGTTTACATACAGGTTTCCTGGCGACCCCACCCATGGGGAAGCTGGAGGAACCACCGCTGTCCGCCATTGGGATTTTCTGGCTATCATGGTCCTGCTTACACAGCTCAAGCAAAGAATGCTACTTGTTCTGTTGTTGGCTGCATGAATCAACAGAGATGTTGTCTTGTGGGGAACTGTGGCTCAGTGTCATAGTGGGTCACCCTTTATTCAGAGGGTTGGCTGTTCAATCCCCGGCTCCGCTAGTCCATGTCGATGTGTCAATGTTATATTATCTGCCCGGAGAATTCACCAATAATTTTGTTCCTCCCGATGAAAATTAAAAAAAATGCACTACATAAATTGTATGAGGTCATCATCAGATACATGACAAAACAACTGGATGGTATTTTTATTATAGCTGCTGATTTGAATCAAACAAACCTCAGCTCTGTTTGACCTGAATTCTATGAGCATGTCCATATCTCCACCAGAGGAAATAATACACTATATTCCTGGCAGCTACAAAAAGCTCTCTCCCGCCCCCCCTTTGGACAATCAGATCATATTTCCCTGTACGACTGTGCAACTGTGGCTTAGTGGTGAGCAGGGTTGTCCTTCAATTGGAGGATCAGTGGTTCGATCCCTGGCTCTGCTAGCCCATGTCGATGTGTCCTTGGGCAAGACACTTAACCCTAAATTGCTCTTGTAGTTGTATGAATGATGTCATGTAGTGTCAAAGCACTTTGAGTGGTTGGAAGACTGGAAAAGTGCTATACAACTACAGGTCCATGTACCTTCTGCCTCCATATGCCCAGCTAATTACATTATAGTTTATTAACTAAACTATCAGAAAGAACAGTTACTAATATACATACCAGTGAAAACCACAGTTGGATGTGGGTAACATTTATTCCTCTTTTTGCCTTTTGTGAAACTGTGTACTGCTTTGTTCGCATGAAGGCCCGTCTGCTCCGTGATCCACACTGGTGTGTGTGTGTGTGTGTGTGTGTGTGTGTGTGCGCACCTTGCTGCTCTGTTGAGTGTGTAGATTTACTTGACATACTGCCCTGAAGGCCCAGATGTGAAAAACAAATGGTCAAACTGTATGGAATTTAAAAACTTGTATGTGCGAACGTTTCTTGGCTTTAAAAGGATTAACATAGCTATTGAGAGGAAACAGCTGTTAATCAGAGCAGAGGAGAAATTATTAGTAAAGTCTGTAAACGTCTTCTCGGTGCTTCTCGACCACAGAGAACCAATTTAAAGACTTGAATACAACGTAAATACTTCTTTCAGTTTCAATGTTGTCTCAGACTAAATACGTAAAAGTGTAATAACACTGTCTGTAGCGACCAGCTGAACATTATGTAACATTACTTACTAAATGGTAAAATGGTAAATGGACTGTAATTGTATAGCGCTTTTCTAGTCTTCCGACCACTCAAGCGCTTTACCCCTACATGGCATCATTCCCCCATTCACACACCGATGGCAGGGGCTACCATGAAAGGTCCATCAGGAATCTAACTGACCATTCATACCCAGTCACACACCGGGATTAAGTGTCTTGCCCAAGGATCATTGACATGGATGAACCGTCACTCCTCTGATTGCTGGGGATCAAACCATTGATTCCTCTGTTCTACCACTGATCCACAGTCGCCCTTATGATCGTTATGATTTACAGATACACTGTAATATTTGTAACTCACTGTAGCACCATACATGGTTTTGACTTACTCAACACCAGTTACACTCCTAGTTCAATGTTCTGTGTACTTCATTTCTTCCTCCAAACTTGAAAAAACGATTTAGCATTTTTACACTGTTTGTAGCTGTTGCCATAGTAAACTATAACTTTCCTGCTGTCATACACCTTGATATTATTACATGGCAGAATAATGTAACAGTCAATCTGCCATGTTTTACAGGTGATCTGAGTGACCTGAGGCTTGGTCCTGAAGTTCCTGTCTGAACCAGCAGACTCCTCACAGTATGAGAAACCACCGCTGACAGAGAGATCCATCAGCATCTGACACAACTTCAGTCTACAAGAAACCCTTTACTGATAGAGCACATGATCTGGACAGTTTACATACAAGTTATGGCTTTGCTACTTTTTGAATTATGTGTACCCAATGTATATTTCTATGTCAGTCTATGAATAAAGAGCTTTATTTTTAAAGAGGGTTTTTGTCATTTTTATATTTGCAATTAATGATCTTATGGTATTAAAAAAATATACTGTGTTCTTTTACAACGGTTTTATCTAACAACACTGTTTAAACAGGTGATATGAAAAAGGTATTGGATGTCATGCAAGCAGAAGGGTAAAAAAAAAAACCTGGTCCATTTAACATCCTGACTATGAAAATGTAATCCTTTACTACAGGTAATAAATACTGACTGTGAGCAACACAAAGCATTTATCTGTTTCAATCGAACTTAATTTGTGGAGACAGTTGACAATATGAATTATACAATATGCTCTACACTTGGGAGCGTTTCAAACAATCTAAAGCTTTCAAAATTTTACAGCATAATGAGGCAATAACTGTCTGACAAGAAAAACCTTCTCACGTTTATATAAGATCAGTATTTCCACCTTCAGTTCTGTTGACATGCTGCCTCACTTTGGTAAGTAACTGGTCTGACATAGTATGTAGTCATGGTAGCATGGGGACAGCTCCTACACTAACCAATGTACCATCAATATGATCAGTTTCATACGTTTATCAAGTGTCTTTTTACCAGAAATAATCACTTGACTACTGTTTCAAATCTATTTTCCACCGCCACACTGATAGTCACTGTGTTTACAATGTAGTTAGCTACATGCTAACATGTTAGCTCTGTATCTCTCATGGATACCTTATCTCCTCACAACAAATGCTTTCTTCTTCACTGGGCTTTGTCGATCATTTCTTACAAATATACCTGGAAAGACAAACGTAAAGCAGAGAATATGCTTATGCAGTTTATGCATGAAGTAAATACTGAGCTCAAGTGACAGAAAGATATAACGTTAAATAGCAGTATTTACCGGTGTCAGGGAAAGCTGTAATTGTGGCTGCAGATGTTGCTTATTTCTCTCCGATTCAGATCTCGCTGGAACGTGTGCTGTGTTTAGTTTTTAATCAATACACTTTTAATGAGGTTATTATTCACAGCAAAACTGCTCCTAAAACTGTGTTGAGACGCACTGCTGAGGCCAGCCTGCCGCTAGGAGAGCTTTATGAAAGCGATGATTGATAGGCAGACCTGGAAGTACTGACAAATCAGAGCAGACTGGGCTTTTTCGGAAGGGGGGCTTAAAGAGACAAGCGCTCAACCAAAACTTTTCAGACAGGGTAAATACAGTCATACAGGCAGACAGTATGAGAAGAATAACGTGTTTTTGAACATTACACAGTGCAAACACGTTCTAGTAGAAAATCAAAAAACAAGTATGAAGTTGAAAATGAGGATAGTATGTTCCAACTCTCACAACAAGTGCTGTATTAGATACTCATTTGTTTTGGTAAACAACCGGAAAGTCAGCACAAGCCTCTTGAAATTTGACATAAAATTTGACTATGTTGACTCCTTGTTGATGACTAGCTGAGATACCCCTTTCTTGACAACTTCAACAACAGCCTTGCTGTGGGCTTGCTATAGCTTCGTCCTCACCACCTTCTACACTGTCTTAGAGCAATGGCAACTCTCACACGGAAGACGGTGTGATTTGCATTGTGTGGCCTGTGAACAGTGTGACGCGAGTGTCTATATTCCCTCAGCCCTATGATCCCTCACCTTATGTTCCCTCGGGATGGGAATTAATAAGAGTATATTTATACCAATTCCACTATTAATTACTCTTATCCCTCATTAATTCTTAATAAATTGTTAGGTTTAAAAAAGAGTACATACATGCCAAAAAAATATTTCAACTGTCCCAAAGTCAGTGTAAACCGTCAAAAATTCGTAGTGATATCCTTTTATTTTGTAATTGTCATTTGGTGGTTATTTGCATAAAAACACGCAATTCACACAGGGTTCATCTTTGTTATTTGATCTTTGTCTGTCTTCTTTTGCATATCTCGAGAACCGCTCATATGATCTACTTAGCAGGTGTATTGCTGAGGACCCAAAGGAGTGTGGTGTCAAATTTGGTTCAATTTGGACACGCAACCTTCAATATTATTAATCTTGAACTTAAAACTTGAACAAACAAGCCAACAGCGCTCTGTGCAGCAGCGGAAGGGGGCCTTCAAGGCTCTGCAGAATGAGTCCAGCATGTCTGCAGAGGACGGACCGCGTCTCTCACTTTGGCTGCTGGATATAGTGTGGCAACACTACATGAATGCTGGATAACATTACAACACAACTTTTCTTCATTTCCCTGGAGCAATTTAGAGCAGCAGCAACAAGCACAAACAGATAGCCAACACAGGAACAGCAGTACTCTTCTCAAATTCTGAAGTTTTTGCCATACAAACTTATAACACTATTAATGTTGCCACCATCAAAATAACTCCACTTTGCTGGGCTAGCCGCATGTGCTCCCTGTGTGTGTCCCGCTTGCTAGCTAATGCCTGCTCTGCACCGCACTCATTCTGCGGTTAAGTTACCGCTGATAACGCAGTCCCGACCTATATGGTGTCCGGTAACACTATCAGCTCTGTTGTCGTTGTATGCACTGTTTATACTTTTAGCTCCATGAGCTTCTAGCAGCCAGCTCAGCAGTCACCATGTTGAGAGCCATTTGTGCAGGAAATCCTGGCAGACAGAGACTTAATCATACATAATGCTCTACGTTCTGTTTATAGCATATTTAATAGTATAACTATTAACTGTTCATAGTAAAACTATTGATACTGCAATGCTGCACCATAATTCAAATGTTTACATCAAGTAAAAAGTGAAAGAGAGGCATTATCAGCACAATGTACTAAAATGAAGGTTCAAGGTGTAGTTTTCAATTCTAATACAATGCTGGATAGTAAAATGTATATCAATGCATCAAATTCTTATTTATATATCTTGTGAGTCAATTCTGAATCTGCAACAAAACCAGTAACATTTCTCTGTCAGGTAAATGTATTAGAACGATGTTTTCCTCTAAAGTAGAAGTAAATATTATATAATTGAGTTTTGCTTTAGGGGCCTTTTTATTATATAGAAGGCCCCTTTTAAGTTATTTCGGGGCACAATGAGTTAAAATAGTAACATAATGAATACTTTTATATCTAAACATCATAATTAATCATAACTTACAGTTTGTGCCTGTTTTTAAGAGCAAAATTACTTTAAAGAAAAAAGAAAAACTAAACAACTAAACAACTAAATTACTAAGCAATGGGCTATGACTGTCGACAGAAAACATAAAATAAATGGTGCTAAAATAAACATAAGCCCACAAAAATAACCTGGGAATGTTTAGTGTAAAATGATCAAGGGCATTTAAATTCCAACAAGTTTTGCCAAACCCATCTGGAACTTTACAGATTGCACTACTCAACACACTGTCTTCGACCTTCAAACAGAGTTAAAATGAATGTAAAACCTGTCCCATATGTTCGAAAGCAGGAATTTGTAAAACCATGATTTTTTTTACTTCATAGTATTGTTTAAATGTGTCATTTTTTAGATTCTTCATGTTTGGCGAGGGACTAAAACTTGGAGTGATTGCTTAGGCACATCAGAACAGAGATGTTTTAAATAGGTTTTTAGTCCCCTTAAAACAACATTAACATGGTTCTTTATAAATATAGATTCCAGTTACCTGCATGTTTTCAACTAGGGAAGGAGACTGTGTTTCAGTCTAGCAAGGTAGAGTATTTACTTTTAAACATTGCATGTTTTGTAAAAATGCTTTTGTAAAGTTTCCTTTTGTATATTAATGAAATCTTGTTTCTTTTAGTTTTAAACAAAGGCACTAGAGCAGCCAACCACTGTTTTTCCAGACTTATTTGATTTTTTGATCATCTATAAAAATCTGCGAAAGAACTTTAATGAGCAGGCCTTCTTACACAACCTGCCACTTGTACAATGACACAGAATTGGCCTCATCCCTAGTGTTGAGGACAGTTGGTGATATTTCAAAAACTCATTAATTTCCATTTTGAATAGACATGCCCATCAGAATCAAAAAATGCTTCAGCCCCTGGTTTAGTACTGTTTCGAACTGTCTGAACTGATCCACCAAAAATATCTGCTTTGGCATAAAGCAACGGCATCTAAAAGCACATCACACTGGCAGGCAATCCTTCATAAGGAACAAAAATGCATCCAATCGATCAGAAAAGCTAAATTAAATTATTGTAAACAACAATTCTTCATGAGCTACTCTGACCCCAAACAGTTTTGGAAAACTGTTAAAATCATGTAAAATAAAAATACGTAAAAATACGTAAAAACAGACAACGTTTCTATTTTAGAAGAAGTCGGAATGGTAGATTATTTCAACATGCATTTCGTTAAGGCTGGCCATGCCTTTGTAGCTGCTACGCCTACTCCAACAGTCAACCCTGCTGACTCAGTGCCAAGCATTGATCCCCTCCCTCCAAGTAACCACCACTTCTCCTTCCACATTGAGATGCTCAGGGACTGAATCCTCATATTTCAGCTGGATTGGATACTCTAGACCACAGGTGTCAAACTCAAGGCCTGCGGGCCGAATCCGGCACGCCACGTCATTGTATGTGGCCCGCGAGAGCTCGAAAGGAATATGATTGTCTTAAAATTAAAGTCTGTGCTGCTTAACAATGTACAGTGACCATAAACTACATCTCCCACGATGCATGTCGATTTTGTGACCCGCGAATGAACGGCATCCTAACCAACCGTTATTCTGCGTTCACACCAAAAGTGTTGCGAATATTCGCGTCGCTTTACTCGTGTGAGTTTACTCGCCGGACCATTTATGGTTATTTCACTTCACTCGCGCTAGAGGCACAGGAGAGGGGGCGTGGCTTATCTCCGTGGAAATGGTTAATTTCTGCCATCCACCATAGAATAAATAACCACTATTTCTGCTTTGTACGTGTTGTGGAAGTCCCTCAAACGTGGGAACATCAGACGCCCTCGTGTCTGGGTTCATAATATCATCCGTCGCCGCTCACAGCTTCTCCAGGATCAGGATGACTGCCGCTTCCAGTCTATCAATTTCGCAAATTGTTTTAGCCACCCGGCGGAAATTCGTGTTATTCAATCACATCCATTTGCGTCTGTGCATTGACTTTGTTTGTAATCTACTCGCGCGAAAAATTCGCAACACGTTTGTTGTGAACGCAGCATAAAGGTGTGTGAGCAGGTGAGCCATGTAAAGGTGTGTGAGCAGGTGAGCCCCAGACCACATCTGTCACACATGTTTTTAGCAGCTCGCAATTATGTGTTGTACCAGAGTTATGCCCCTCTCAACTGTGACAAAAAAAGCTTTGCACAAAGTTAATGTAATAACGAGTGTTTGATGATATTTGTCTTTGTTATTTTCTTTAAAAGTTTGATCTTTGATAGAGTAATGTGGGTTTCTTAAACCTAAATAAAAATGATTTATGTTATAATAACAGAGAAATTAGCTTACATACATTTTTACATTTATATAGATGCATGTACTGTATTTTTACACTTGAATAAACAATAATCAAATACGTACCAAATTTTACACAGTGGTTGATCTGTGTTCTTCCTTTTTCAGTATTCCACTACATCCGGACTCACAGTATTTGTTCGCATTTACTTACGAAGGCCGGCAGTATACGTGGACTAGACTGCCCCAAGGGTTTATCCATAGCCCGTGTATTTATGCTTGCATGTTGTTGGGTGATTTGGCTGATTTGGTTTTACTGGGAGGCAGCACCTTGGTTCAGTATGTCAATGATCTGTTGGTAGCGAGCCCCACAAGAGAGACCTGTGAAATGGACAGTAAGGCTTTGCTGATGGCCTTAGCAGCAAAAGGTCATAAGGCTAGTAAGGACAAGTTGCAGCTTGTGTCTCCTTCAGTGACATATTTGGGACACATTGTTACGGAAGACACTCTGCACAAGGAAGCATATGAAATTTGTGCTGGGAATGATGGGATTCTGCAGGCCATGGCTGATGGACTTTGCGGTTCTATCACGACCCCTGTATGACATTTCTTTGCCATCGGCCCCAGATCCCCTACAATGGACAGAACAAGCTGACACAGCATTTGAGCAGGTCAAAGTGGCCCTCTCTTCGGCCCCATCTTTTGGATTACCAGACTACCACAAAACTTTCCATCTGTTGGTGCATGAACGAGAAGGATTTGCATGCTGTGTTCTTACCCAAGTACATGGCCCTCGTAAGCGTCCCATTGCCTTTTACTCTCATCAACAGAACGCTACGGAGAGAGGTCTCTCCCCTTGCCTCCGGGCAGTGGCGGCCGCTGCCTATGCAGTTCAGACAATTGTTGACCTGGTGCCAGGTTCTTGGTTACACCTCTATGTTCCCCATTCAGTACACGCTTTACTGACCAGGGCCGGTACATAACATTTCACTGCAGCTCGTCAGTCACGATATGAGTCTTATTTGACCTCCCTGCCTTCGCTAACCGTTCACCGTTGTCCTGCTCTCGATCTAGCTTCCCTGCTCCCTCTCCCACATGATGGTGATCCTCACGACTGTGATGCTGTTACGAGTGAAACTTATTTGATAAACTATTGCCACCTAATGACTGTGACTTTGTTCTATACACAGATGGCAGTGCTTCCCGGAATCTACTGGGAACAATCGATGTAGGCTATGCAGTTGTTAATGACCACTCAGTTGTCAGATCAGGAAAATTGCCTGACTCATGTTCTGCACAGCTGGCCGAATTGGTTGCCCTTACTGAAGCATGTAAAATAGAAGAAGGTCAGAGGGTCACATTTATACTGACTCTTGCTATGTATTTGGGGCCTGTCATGATTTTGGCACAACATGGAAGAGAAGGGGCTTCCTTACCACTGCAGGCACTCCAATAAAAAATGGTTCCATAGTTCAGTGTTTTTCAACACGATTTTGAGCCGCGGCACATTTTTTACAATAAAAAAAATCCCGCGGCACACCAACAACCAAATAAATTACAAAATGCATCTCGTTCACCATGGCTTTGCAGGCAGCTAGTATTAATGTTTCTGCCACAGTGTGTGGGCTTTTTGATTTGGCCACTGTGGTATTTGTTATAAATATATGTTGGTACATTGATGTTCATGTATGTTTAATTGATGGATGTTACGTTAGGACACTACGTTAGGATGCTACGTTACGATGTTACGTTACGACGATACAACGTTACGTTAGGACGTTACGTTAGGACGCTACGTTAGGATGTGATGTTCCGATGTTCCGTTCCGATTTTCCGTTACGATGTTCCGTTACGACGTTCCGTGACGACGTTCGTCACGACGTTACGTTACGTTAGGATGCTACTTTAGGATGCTACTTTAGGATGCTATGTTAGGATGCTATGTTAGGACGCTACGTTAGGACGCTACATTAGTACGTTACGTTAGTACGTTACGTTAGTACGTTACGTTAGTACGTTACGTTAGTACGTTACGTTAAGACGTTACGTTAAGATGTTACATTAAGATACTTGATTTTCCTCAAAGTGTCCCAGAACAGCAGACTTTCAAGTTTCATGTTCTTTTCATGAATACCTGATGTTTTCATCACTTTTTTGCCTTAAAGCTGCATTTTCACATTCTATGCTTCCAAAAGACGTTTCCGGCTGGGAACAGGTAAAAAGTGGATTTTTTTTTTTTAAATACACAGTTTACGTCACATTACGATGTTCCGTCACGATGTTCCGTCACGATGTTCCGTCACGATGTTCCGTCACGATGCTACGTTATTACTTTACAATGCTACGATGTTACGATGCTACGATACGACGCTGCGTTACGACGCTGCTACGTTACGACGCTGCTACGTTACGACGCTGCTACGTTACGACGCTACTTTACGACGCTACGTTACGACGCTACGTTACGACGTTACGTTACGACGTTACGTTACGACGTTACGTTACGACGTTACGTTACGACGTTACGTTACGACGTTACGTTACGACGCTATGTTACAACGCTACGTTAGGACGCTATGTTACGATGTTAATTCATCATGTTAATTTCCGATGTTGCGTTCCAATGTTACTATCCGATGTTACGTTCCGATGTTACGTTCCGATGCTACGTTATGATGTTACGTTATGATGTTACGTTATGATGTTACGTTATGATGTTACGTTAGGATACTACGTTAGGATGCTATGTTAGATGCTACGTTAGGTTGTTAATTTACAATATTACGTTACGATGTTACGTTCCGACGTTAAGTTCCGACGTTAAGTTCCGACGTTAAGTTCCGACATTAAGTTCTGACGTTAAGTTCCGACGTTAAGTTCCGACGTTAAGTTCCGACGTTAAGTTCCGACGAGTTCCGATGTTCCGTTCTGACGTTCCGTTCCGACGTTCCGTTCCGACGTTCCGTTCCGATGTTACATTCCGATGTTACGTTCCGATGTTACGTTCCGATGATAAGTTGTTGCGTTGCGATGCTACGTCACGATGTTCCGTTAAGACATTACGTTACGACGCTACGTTACGACGCTACGTAAGGACGCTACGTAAGGACGCTACGTTAGGACGCTAGGTTAGGACGCTAGGTTAGGACGCTACGTTACGACGTTACGTTACGACGTTACGTTACGACGTTACGTTACGACGTTACGTTACAATGTTACTTTACGATGTTACGACCTTACGTTACGACGTTACGTTACGACGTTACGTTACGACGTTACGTTAGGACGCTACGTTAGGCTGCTATGTTAGGCTGCTACGTCACGATGTTAATTTATTATTTTAATTTCCGATGTTACGTTCCAACGATAAGTTCCGACGTTACGTTCCGATGTTACGTTCCGATGTTACGTTCCGATGTTACGTTACGATGTCACGTTCCGATGCTAAGTCGTTGCGTTGCGATGCTACGTTATGATGCTACGTCACGATGTTCCGTTAAGACATTACGTTACAACGTTACGTTACGACACTACATTACAACGCTACATTACGACGCTACATTACGACGCTACATTACGACGCTATATTACAACGCTACGCTACAACGCTATGTTAGGACGCTATGTTAGGACGCTATGTTAGGACGCTATGTTAGGACGCTATGTTAGAACGCTATGTTAGTACGCTATGTTAGGATGCTACGTTAGGATGCTACGTTACGATGCTACGTTACGATGCTACGTTACGATGCTACGTTACGACGTTACGTTACGACGTTACGTTACGACGTTACGTTACGACGTTACGTTACGACGTTACGTTAGGATGCTAAGTTACGACGTTACGACATTACATTAGGACGCTACCTTAGGACGCTATGTTAGGATGTTAAGTTACAATGTTACGACGCTACGTTAGGATGCTACATTAGGACGCTACGTTAGGATGCTACGTTACGATGTTAATTAATTATGTTAATTTCCAATGTTACGTTCCAATGTTACGTTCCGATGTTACGTTCCGATGTTACGTTCCGATGTTACGTTCCGATGCTACGTTCCGATGCTACGTTCCGATGTTACGTTCCGATGTTACGTTCCGATGTTACGTTCCGATGTTACGTTCCGATGCTACGTTCCGATGTTACGTTATGATGTTACGTTATGATGTTACGTTCGGGTGCTATGTTAGGATGCTACGTTAGGTTGTTAAGTTCCGACGTTAAGTTCCGACGTTAAGTTCCGACGTTAAGTTCCGACGTTAAGTTCCGACGTTAGTTCCGACGTTACGTTCTGACGTTACGTTCCGACGTTACGTTCCGATGCTAAGTTGTTGCATTGCGATGCTACGTCGCGATGCAACGTCACGATGTTCCGTTAAGACATTACGTTACGACGTTACATTGCGACGTTACGATGTTAATTTACGATGTTAATTACCGATGTTATGTTCCGATGTTACGTTCCAATGTTCCTTTCCGATGTTACGTTCCGATGTTACGTTCCGATGTTACGTTCCGATGCTAAATTGTTGCGTTACAATGCTACGTTACGATGCGACGTTACGATACGATGTTACGGTACGACGTTACGTTGCGATGTTACGTTACGATGTTACGTTACGATATTACGTTACGATGTTACGTTACGATGTTACGTTACGATGTTACGTTACGATGTTACGTTACGATGCTACGTTACGATACGATGTTACGTTACGATGTTACATTACGATGTTACATTACGATGTTACTTTACGATGTTACGACGTTACGTTACGACGTTACGTTAGGACGCTACGTTCCGATGCTAATTTGTTGCGTCGCGATGCTACGTCACGATGTTCCGTTAAGACGTTACGTTACGACGCCTCATTACGACGCTACGCTACGACACTATGTTAGGACGCTATGTTAGGATGCTACGTTAGGACGCTACGTTAGGACGCTACATTAGGACGCTACGTTAGGATGTTAATTTATGATGTTAATTTCCGATGTTACGTTCCGATGTTACGTTCCGATGCTACGTTCCGATGTTACGTTAGGATGCTACGTTACGATGTTACGACGTTAAGTTACGACGTTACGTTACGACGTTACGTTACGACGTTACGTTACGACGTTACGTTAGGACGCTACGTTAGGATGCTACATTACGACGCTACATTACGACGCTACATTACGACGCTACATTACGACGCTATATTAACGCTATGTTAGGACGCTATGTTAGGACGCTGGACGCTTACGCTACGTTAGGACACTACTTTAGGACGCTACGTTAGGATGCTACGTTACGATGTTAATTTATTATGTTAATTTCCGATGTTACGTTCCGACGTTAAGTTCCGACATTAAGTTCCGACGTTACGTTCCGACGTTACGTTCCGACGTTACGTTCTGACGTTACGTTCCGATGCTAATTGGTTGCGTCGCGATGCTACGTCACGATGTTACGTTAAGACGTTACGTTACGACACTACGTTACGACACTACGTTACGACGCTACGCTACGACACTATGTTAGGACGCTATGTTAGGACGTTATGTTAGGACGCTACGTTCCGATGTTACGTTCCGATGTTACGTTCCGATGTTACGTTCCGATGTTACGTTCCGATGTTATGTTCCAATGTTTCGTTCCAATGTTACGTTCCGATGTTACGTTCCAATGCTAAGTTCCAATGCTAAGTTGTTGCGTTACGATGCTACATTACGATACAATGTTACGTTACGATGTTGCGTTACGATGTTGCGTTACGATGTTACGTTACGATGTTACTTTACAATGTTACTTTACGATGTTACGACGTTACGTTACGACGTTACGTTACGACGTTACGTTACGACGTTACGTTACGACGTTACGTTACGACGTTACGTTGGGACGCTACATTACGACACTTCGTTAGGATGCTACATTAGGATGCTACGTTACGATGTTAATTTATGATGTTAATTTCCGATGTTACGTTCCGATGTTACATTACGATGTTACGTTCCGATGTTACGTTCCGATGCTACGTTCCGATGTTACGTTATGATGTTACATTACGACGTTAAGTTCCGACGTTAAGTTCCGACGTTGTTGCTAAGTTGTTGCATAGCGATGCTACGTCGCAGTGCAACATCACGATGCAACATCACGATGTTCCGTTAAGACATTACGCTACGACGTTACGTTGCTACGTTACGATGTTAATTTACGATGTTAATTTAAATTTTACGTTCCGATGTTATGTTCCGATGTTATTTTCCGATGCTAAGTTGTTGCGTTACGATGCTACGTTACGATATGATGTTACGTTACGTTGCGACGTTACATTCCGATGCTACGTTGCGACGGTACGTTCCGATGTTACGTTCCGATGTTACGTTCCGATGTTACGTTCCGATGTTACGTTCCGATGTTACGTTCCGATGTTACGTTACGATGCTACGTTACGATACGATGTTACGTTACGATGTTACGTTACGATGTTACGTTACGATGTTACTTTACGATGTTACGACGTTACGTTATGATGTTACGTTATGATGTTACGTTATGATGTTACGTTCTGATGTTACGTTACGATGTTACTTTACAATGTTACTTTACAATGTTACTTGACGACGTTACGTTACGGCGTTATGTTACGACGTTATGTTACGACGTTACGACGTTAAGTTCCAACGTTACGTTCCGACATTACGTTCCGATGCTAAGTTGTTGCATTGTGATGCTACGTCGCGATGCAACGTCACGATGCAACGTCACGATGCAACGTCACGATGTTCCGTTAAGGCATTACGTTACGACGTTACGTTGCTACGTTACGATGTTAATTACCGATGTTACATTCCGATGTTACGTTCCGATGTTACGTTCCGATGCTAAGTTGTTGCGTTACGATGCTACGTTACGATATGATGTTCCGTCACAACGTTACGTCACCACGTTAATTTCTGATGTTAATTACCGATGGTACGTTCCGATGTTATGTTCCGATGTTACGTTCCGATGTTACATTCCGATGTTACATTCCGATGTTACGATACGATGTTACTATACGATTCTGGAGAGAAACTTTTCAGGACACACCAACGGATTAAAATACTACATGAAGCAATCTCAAGAAAGAGGCTTTTGTCTGTTTAAAGACAGGGTAATGATATGCGTTACTGTAAGCTTTAGTAAAACCAGTAAAACCAAGTTGCATTTTATCAGTTAAGACTACTACCACGACCTACAAACCTGAGTTCGCCCGCTGGGTTTCTGAGTGATAAACAGCTATTTTGAGCAGTTAGGATTCTCTTTACTTTGCCTTGAACACTTTTGAACACAAAACCTGGGTAAAACATTTACTGTAGTCACTACGAACTTACAATCTGCCTTCCACAATTACACCTGGCATGCTTTAGAGCTTTTTCAGAAGTTGTGAAAGAGAACATAACCTATGTGCAAGTACCCCAAACCTGTATACTCGACTCGACTCTGACTGTGAGTGTGTCTGTGTGTGTGTGGCAGTTTGTTGCTGACTCAGCCTCCTTCAATCTGCATAGTGACTCCTCCTGGAGGCCTGTATGTTCATGCATACACACAGTGCTTGAAGCTCTTCTTACAAACGTTAAAGGTGGTTGCAGTGCTGAGAAGAATAATAGTAACAGTATTATTTCCATGGAGTCAGCAGACAGAATGAGATTTTTTAGAAGGGCTCTGCATGGTGAAAAGGTACAGTTGGGGTGCACTGAAAGTTATGTAGATGGCTGAGGTTATTCATGTAATAATTGTCTTGCCAGAAATTAAAATCCTATTTTAAATCGTCTCCTTACTGTTGCATGGTCATCACTGTTATTACCAATAGTTGTCATCAAACTGTAAAATCATTACAGACAAAGACGTGTGTTTGGCAGCATGTACCTTCGTATAACAGCACCATACAATAGTATATCAACATGTCCACTTCCACCTGCTCCATCTGTCCGTCTCTCTCCATCCACAGTGTGTACCTTGTGTATATTTTGTGCATCTTTGATTTTTCCTATATTTCTTCTCCTTTTTGTTTTTCATGAATGTGTTAATTAGCTCCTAGAGATAACTACATTATCATTTTTTATAGCCTAGTATTCTCATGGAACCCCATTGAACTGTGCTTGCTGAGCTGTCCCTGACTCAGAGTGCATTCTGGAGTTTCAGCCCTGACTGCATAATGAGCTGCTGTCTTAGTAAACCAAGTGCTCAAAACATGCAGATTGTGTCCACATGCTCAAAGAAAACTGTAGTTACTCTATGTTGAGCAGTAAATCCGGACCAAAAGTTCTCAGCAATTTGTATCATTCCATTGTAGGAGTTTATGGGGACTTAAATTTCACATACGTTTCAGAATCAGAATTCAGACACTGATATAATATACAGGGTACTTATAGTGCACTATAAAGTAACTAGGAAGTGATTTCAGACAAAGCCCATGATAGAACCAGAAGTTCCAGAACAGCAACAAAATGGACTTTATAGTTAAATTGTTTTCAACATCAAGAGCAAACTTAACTTCACATTAAACCCCTCTATAGAGAGCCTTATATGAAAGTAGTGCTCTTTGTGTAAGGGAAGCCATTAAATAACACAAGCACACTTACTTCCACTGCAGACACTGGAAATGAACCTGATCAGAAACTTGACTATTAAATACACCATTTCCTTAATAAGTTCAGCAGACACAGTGAAAAGAGTTTGGCAGTAGTATTCAAGTGCCTAGAGTATACCTGAATGTGCCTGATTTAAAACTCAGAGGTAAACATTGCCCCACACTACTTTCTTTCTTTCTTTCTTTAGCTGCTAGAGGGCAGCATTTCACTGTCAATGGTGCATGAATGCCGCAGAGTACCATCTGCATAACCTTCTGGGTCTGTGATATGTGGAGGAGGAGTAAGGCAGAGCTGTGTCTCTTTAAGCATCAAGAGGACAGATGTTGGTGCACAAATGATCTGCTTTAAGACTCATCAGCTGGGCTTACAGAGCTCAGCCACTTTCTGCTGGATCCACACATCTCACAGAATGAGCGTTTGATGAGGTTTTCTATGACAAGTCCAGGTCTTTGTCACTCTGTGATAGACAGTTAAAGCAATATAATGATGAGCAATATTCATAACTATGTTGTCATTAGTGTATAATCCGTTTGTTTCAAATGAGCTCGTCATATCTACATGGGGAGCATGTACATCCTCGTCACAGAGTCCACCATGGTGCACCACCATGTTTCTACAGTAGTCCAGAACAGACAAACCAAACACTGGCTTTAGAGAGTCTTTCTCATTTGAATGTTATCTGAAGGCCACCATATTTCTCTAGTGTTGTTGATGAGGATTCTTCCATGTAACACATTGAAGAAGATTAGCAGAAACTGGACTCTAATATTTCACTAGACACAACTAAACGATGCTACAGTGAACATGTCAATTTATTAGTCTTTCTATGCAGCCTCTCAGTGGCTTGAACTATTAGTGCTCCTGCGTCCAGCAACATCTTTCACCTGTGTGACCCATTCACACACTGATGGCAGGGACAAACTAACATTCATATAACATTTACACACTGTAGGCACAGCTATGGGAGCAATTTGGGGTTAAGTGTCTTGCCCAAGGACACATTGACATGGACTTGCGAAGCCGGGGATTGAACCGCCGATCCTCTGATTGAAGGATGACCCTGCTCTACCACTGACCCACAGTCACCCAAGTTCCTTCCTACATTGCACATGATCTTAAGAACAAGCATGCACTTACTGGACCACTTTGGTATGCTTCTCTTAACTCCAAGTGGCTCCTATAGGAGTACTTTTACAATGTGATATTGCTACTTTTACTAAAGTAAAGGGTCTGAATCCTTCTTCCACCACTGCTGGCTATGCAAACTACCTCAACTTCTTTTTAACTGACTTAAAGTACTGACTGAAATACACTGTTGTGGATGCTCTTAAAAAAAAAAAGAAGAAGCAAAAAGCCTCCAAGCAGAAATGGGAACAGTTGAGAGGATTAAGAAGGGGCAGTCAGAGGGCTGAGCACGAATGGCATCTATTCAAACTTTAGATCCTCTGTGACATTTACAGATTAAATATAACAAGAAAAATACATTATGAGACACTCACGATTCTCCAGAATCATTGATAAATAACATCACAACTAGGCTTGAACCCATTACACTATAACTGGTATTCACTTACATTCTCCTTTCACTTCCCAGAAGTCTTTCAATACCGAACAATGCAATCTGCTGATTTGTTTTCAAGACAAAGTCAGACCTATAAGTTGAATATTGCTACTTGGGGGTCAACTGAAAAACTTCCATTTGCTCATATTCTAATTGGAACCAGGAAACCTGATCACAACCATTGAGTTTTAGCTACATTGGTCTGTCAGTGTCAGAACAGATGTTCAAATTAAAGAGAGGCCTGGCACGTCAGCGCTACTCTGACAATTATCTACCATGAACCTCTGGTCATCAGCCACTGGCCTTCCTTACATGCCTACAACTAAAATATTTTTAATTGTTCTTTTTAGCCACTTTACGCAAAGCAAACATCCTGAAAAGCCTTTTGAAAAGCAGCTGGACCTACATCTGCACTGTATCTATATCTCTTTATCAACAGTATATCTATCCATCTATCTATATCTATTATATCAGTCTGTCTGTCCATTTGTCGTCTAGCTTATCTAGTTTGGTTGTGTTTTTTTCCCCAACTCATGTAGCACCAGAATGACACTCCAAACTCGTTTATGAGGTTTGTTTGCTGGTAGTTCAATCTCTCTTTTTGAAACATCATGTTGGTAACTATTTACATCTACTGTAAAAAGTATATTTTCCAAAATACTGATTCTTAAAATATTCAACATGTAGCAGCTATAAAGAAATGTGTATGCGGGTCAGTGCTGCTTTCTCGCTTCATGCAGGTCGCTCTCTGTGTGATCCCTCCTCTTCCCCCTTCATTATAAAGATCATTATTGTCTGCTGCCCTCCTACATATCCCTTGCCACCTAGAGAGTTTAAACGTAAATTGGATGTGACTGGAGGCACTGGCATTTTAGTTTGCAACAAAACTGAACAATAAATACTAGAATTATCATGCTCTCGCTGTCATCTCACTGACAAGAATAACAAAAAAGGCTTCTGCAGTTCTTCAATTCTGCAGTTGTGTAGCATAGCCAACACCGCACATTTCAGTACGTCATAATCACTGAGCAATTCTTACCAAAGCCACACAATAATTATGGTCAAAACTAAACAACATGAAAGCAGCATGCAGCCATCATACTAAGAGGATAAAAAAAATATTAATTTACTGTTATTGTAGACTGTTGAGCTTTAACAGTGTACCGTGACAGATAACTGACAACAGACCCTGTAATATTATACTGATATTATAAATGATGAAGATAATAATATGATGATAATATGATAAAAACCAACACAAAAATAATTAAATAACAGAAATATAATATAAATATAAAATAAAAATATCAAATATCAAAGTCATGTAGAGTGCCCGAATAGGAATGTATCATATATATTACACAGGGCTTGAAATAAAAGTTATTGATCTATAGTGACATTTTAGTTTTCCATATTCCATTTAGATTTGCCATCATTTTACACACAGACATTGAACAAAATGATCCATCAGAGGCATAATCAATAACTAGAAGCTTTTGTCACTTT
Source organism: Ophiodon elongatus (assembly GCA_016806645.1). Taxonomy (NCBI): domain Eukaryota; kingdom Metazoa; phylum Chordata; class Actinopteri; order Perciformes; family Hexagrammidae; genus Ophiodon; species Ophiodon elongatus. Next base: position 344,359 of record JACSYO010001639.1, read on the forward strand.
CTCTCTCACAAAAATAACCTATGTTGGTTATTCCATACAAAGAACAATCAGTAGGCCAAGTAATACATATTTTCATGAGCGTTTCTAGTGTTAACGCTAAAAGGTAAAAGGACAGCGAAAGGACAGTATGTGGCTCGTGTGTTTGCAAACACTTTCTTCCTTAAATTAAAACTAACTAATAACTAATTACAACAAGGGTTTCATTGTTGTATTGAATTGGTTTTATTGCTTGTGATAACACTGCTAATAATAGTTTAAAAGAGTATAAACAAGCCAACAGCCAATCCAGATGATCTAAACCACTTTACCTCATTGTGCAGGAATATTGAGTGCACAATAAAATAATTAAAGTACAGTTAGTTAAAGTTGAAGCAAGAGTTTGGCATTTATTTCCAAATAACTTTGGCTGAACTATTAGCTTATCAGAGACCTGTGTTCTCAGTAATCTGACACATCTCAGTGACAGTGAGAGTCAGTGTGACTCAACCAGACACAGAGCTGCTGTTGATTCTCAGTGTGACTGTTAGTACTAGAAAATGTTTAATTTCATTCAGTGTTAATATAATTAAACTGCTGATGAAAACAATCCCTGCAGTTCAGTGTTCTTTTTAGTGTGTGTATATTAATATTGATTAAACATAGTCATAAATCTGGTCAAAACATTCAATTAGAATCAGTTTTAGCAGATATGAGAGTACTGATTCCCTCTACAGTAAGATCCCTCGAGAAGTCAAGAGTCAGAGGTCAAACTCACCATCCACCATGTCTTGGCAGTGACATCATAACATAGTTGCCACTTTACTGAGCTGTCGGCCTCACCGCAACCTCCTGGTGTAGCTGACATCGCTATGACAACGGAAGAACTGTCGAATTGTTGAGATGGCTTTGGAGAAAAAATAGAATCTGTGGTAAATCCGACCGATTTGCAGTACGGGGTTGTGCTTTCGCTCTTTTTCTCAGTATTGTTGTTTCTGTTCTGTTTGAGTTGAGTTCTAGTCCTTGAAGATCCCAGTCCTTGATGATCCCAGTCCTGGGAGATCCCAGTCCTTGATGATCCCAGTTATAGCTTGGTAAAGATTATGTGAAAATGTAATAGTGCATTAACATTTTAAGATGCATCTGAAATCTGACAGTCTGTGCTCTTGGTTCAACACATTAATCCAGTCTCAGGAACTCCAACAACAGATTATTCACTCAGAGAAGTTTTAACCACACAGCCTTCACAACCTAAAACATACCTTTGAACTACAGAGCCAGCCTGATAAAGCTCTGTTCTTCCTTTCCGTCCCGCTGGACTCCCATTGAACCAAAACACTGACGTTAGAGACTCTCACAAGTCCCAGTCCACCATGTGTTCCACTTCCAGCAGTTCCTCCTTTTTTCACCAAGCCTCTTACCTGCCACTCTAAGTTGTGATATTTCTGTCTCCAACAGCCTGAGGTAAATCCTCTCCACAGAATCTGTAAAACATTCATACAGGAGCTAAAATAAAAGTCTAGTGAAGTATTTCTATTCAAGCAAAACTCCACAAGACGTACAGCTTTTGTTAATTAGGCCTCCTCCGATCACCCCCACATACACTCTTAGTTCTCGTGAGTCCTGAATAGATCCCAATGTTGTTTGTCCAGCGTCTCTCAGCAGCTTCCCAACCGTAATTTACACAGGGACAGTTTATAAAGTCCAATCAAGTTCCAGTCTCTCTATCTGATTCAAAGTGGGAAAAAAGCACCAGGAACCAACCAAACCAACCCCCCCCACCCCCCCCACCCCCACCCCCCCCACCCCCACCCCCCCGAATCCACTGAGTAGGCTGTCACTCTGAAGAGGCGGATTAGGAAGTAGTAGACACACAGAAACACACAGAAACACACACACACACACACACACACACACACACACACACACACACACACACACACACACACACATATAAAAAATGCTTCTTAGGGACTCCTGCAGCTGGTATGGTATATAAATACATAAGAGTTGTATCATAGATGGTCAAAACACAAATGAGGTCAAACCAGTTTTTAACAAGACATCGTCTATCCGTCTGTCACTGTGACTCAGTGCCCATTTTAAAGTAATGGCATTTACATTTGTCTGTTTTTCTCTCCTTCCCATCTTCCTCACACCCTTTGAACCAAAAGGGTTCTGCAGGGGACCTCACAGAATTCTGTGACTTCATGGTGTTGTTGAGAACCCTAAGAAAGCAAGAGATGTTCTAAATGACCAGAGCATTCGGAATACTGGATTGTCTAGTAATAAGGACATCCTCCCTTCAGTTGTTACAATACAGACATGGTGTTGGTCCAATGATAATTTCCAAAGGTCATCTTCAATTCTCTACCTCTGTATGTATGTGACGAAATGGCAGTAGCACATAACATAGTAGCATATTAGAAATCCATTTTACAAAAGAAATTGCTGTAGCAGCCCTGAAGGACCGGTGCAGCAGTGTGTTACCCATACCGGCCCACGGCGGGACCAGATCCCTGTATGGGCAACGGACTGCTGCACAGCAGTTCACTAGCTCCTAGTGACACATCACACATACAAGGTTAATTCCCACCCAGAGCCTGCAGTAATAGTTTTAATATATCTTGTAAGCCATTGTTAATTTTTTGTTAAACATAAGAAAGTAGAGATGTGAAGAGAAGTGCTTTTCAGTTTCAAAGATTTACTGAATACATTTTTTAAATCAGTAACACATGTAAGCCTCCAGTGTGAAATACATAAATTAGGAACATGGGAGCACATATATCAAGCAGTACTCAGCCCATACATAAAATGGAGGTGGGAAGTAAGAGAAATAACTTGATAAAATAACATGATGCCCTTGGTTGATTTTCATGCTGTCCTCCCCAACTTGAGTCACCAGCTGCCACTGATCTTGACATAGATAATGGTTGTTTGCTGTTTTATTAACATTCTGGACCACCATGAACTTAGAATTTCTTTGTAAACCAACCTTTTCACAGTGCTAATACCCTCAGCAGAGAACCCTTTTGTGGAGGGCCGCTGGTTTTTCAGGGTGTGGCAACAGTGTGGTCAGGTTAGTGTCTATGTCAGCCCACAGAGCTAGAGCCTTTCAGCTGAGGGCTTGAGGTCTCTGGATCAGACTAACCACAGCCTACTGCGGAGAAGGTCAGGACTACTCCACCAAATGTCAAACTGCTGTTTTAGGCTTGCCTTTAACTGGCATCATTATTTATGGAAGCATTGCTCTTCATTGTTCTTTTTATTGGATTTTTAAGTTCTATTTACTGCTGCAGGAGAGGAGAGAACGGAAACTTTAATGTAAGGATTTAGCAATGTGAGACTGCCCACCTACCACCACACCACGTACTGTAAACTAAAACACAATCTTGTAATTAGTAGTACAATCAATCAACTCCTGACTCCTACCCCCCCAGTTAATTAGCAATTAACCTCCCTCAGAGGTGTAAACATCCAGCCAACCAGGCTTAAATACAGCAGCCCAAAGCCAATCACAGTGTTGGTCCAAAAGAACAACGGAGAGAACATAAAGGGAGAAAATTACAGGATAGAATGCACACACACACAAACACACACATACACACACAGTCTCCATTACCCAAACCCCTGACCTAAACAGACCTCACATTTACAGAATGACAGAACAGCCCTCTCTTCTCTCCTCTCTGTGTTTTCAGAATCTGCTGTGCTTTTTCTGTCAATACACAACCTTTATTCAGTGCTACGCTCTCAGCTCTCATACATGTGTTTCATAAAACTGTGTTTTTAAAGAGTTTGATTGGAACAGATACAAATAAAAAATCTGTGCTCTTATGGTGTATGTTTAAAATGCTGTTTTAAATGCTGTAAATAATTAGCTTACCAGACATGGATTTGGTTCAGTATCATTGAACAGAGACTGAAAATAGGCTTTGGATTTCCTGCAAACTATCATGGCTGTATGATTGTTGTTGGGTCAGTCTTTAAACCCCCAACATAACTTGGTTGTGAGATGGTGGACATTAACCACAATGGCCATCTATATACAGAAAGTCACATGATATCAACCATGGGAAATGGTAACCTTTTTTTATCCGCCATGACAGCAACGCTGGTATTGGTTTCACCTTGTGAGTCTGTGTGCTATTCATCATAGCAAAGTTGAGTCATGGAGACACCAATTGTAGCAGGAACTACTACACAAGTGTGTTGTACTACTTTGTCAGGTGTTTGTCTGTCTGTCTGTCTGTGGACAGATTTTGTCAGCGCGATAGTCACAAACGTGCAAGATGCAGTCATGATACTTTACAGGGTGCATCCCTATTCTCTTAATTGCATCCCTGTTTGCCTCACTTGCTTCTTTTCCTTGCGTCTTAGTCCCTCCCAGCAGGGATGCATGGAGAGATGGAAACCATGAGAAAGGTCAAAGGTCAAGATCATTGCACTTCTACTAATAAATACACAGTTATCATCACTGTCAGAGTAGAGATGTTTTCTCTCTCTAGCCTGTTATCTGTTAAACAAACTGCAGTGAGTATTTATACATAGTGTGTGGTATTTATATTGTGTTCTGTGTCGTGCTTATAAGCACAGGACCGATTTCTACCGGCAGAATGCATTTTATTTATGAATTATTTGCGTCTGTATGTTTTGATATTTTGATTGTGAAGTCATTGTTAAATAACCCAGAATAGGATTATGGTTTTGAACACTGGAATTCATTTATTAGGTTCAATGTTTCGGTGGAAATTGAGGTGACATAACTCATCAAACCCGACACTCAGGAATGATCAGCCTTTACGTGACTGAATCGAAATGACGATAAATTATGTAAAAAGTGTTTCTGCTGACAGACAGACAGTCTCTCCAGTGCCCTCTGACTTTAATTGTATCCATAATAAAAGTTATTGAGGGAAATAACAGATAAAGAAAAGACAATTCTTTTTGTAAATGAAGAAAGTTGTTTGTGGTCATTTTGCTGTTTAGACCTACAAATATATAATATATATCATATATATATCATATATAAAATATATGATATGATATGGCGGAAAGGAGGAGCGAGGAGCGAGGAAATGACGAATTAAATTAAATTAAATTAATTTTGTGGAGCCCAAAATCACAAATTACAAATTAGCCTTAGAGGGCTTTACAATCTGTACACATACGACATCGTCTGTCCCGGGACCTCTCATCGGTTCAGGAAAAACTCCCCCAACTTTAACGGGGAGTAAAAGGAAAGAAACCTTCAGGAGAGCAACAGAGGAGGATCCTCTATCAGGATGGACAGAAGTACAATAGGACCAGGGAAAACCTGAACCAGAACTAACTATAAGAGTTATCAAAGAGGAAACAGTGGATATAATAGAATAATAATGCTAATTAAAGCAGTAATGGTATTGGCAATACTAATTATAACTTACTAACTAGAAATAACAATGATAATAGCACATTACAAGGGTGTACGTATCCTACATGTTTGAGAATTCATAACATTATATGAACCTAAAATTATACGGTTATTGTCCCTGGAGACCTCCATGCCGCCGACTAGGACGGGAGATGGAGAGAGTTAGCTGCAGCAAGAGTCAGTGCCCATAGGATGGCTTTTTCTCTTCAGTGCAGCTAGCTGAAGATGCAGTAGTGCTATCAGTTTCAGCAGATTATAAAAAACTATTTTCTCTTTGGTTTTAACATTATAAAACTTATTTTTACATTCAAGAGCAACACAATAGTGGCCTCCGTTTTGTATTTTTCTGCCCTGTAGTTCTTTAGTCTCAGTCCATCGCTGTCTCTACCATTGTATCTGTTAAACTCAGCCAAGCCAACCAACCAACCTCGAGACAACAAATGTGAGCACTGTCACGAGTTATAGATTCAGGGAGTAGAGGTAAGACTCAAATGCAGGCTCTGAGGCAGAAGCAAAAAAGACAAGTTAATAAAGAAAACAGGCTTACAGAATGAGTCCAGATGGCAGGCACATTACTAGCAGGTAACAGAAGCTCCAAGCAGCAACAAAAGACAAAAAGACAAAGCAACAACCAACAGAGAAAAGACAGGATTATAAATATACAAGAAACTAATCAGACAACAAGACATAGGCAGGCTGAAAGCTGTTTGATGGAAGAAACAAATTGAAAAAAGGATGGCTGACGAGATTAATGCAACACAGGTGAGAGCAGAAAAAAGGAGGGAGAACCACAAAGAGATTAAGTCAAACGATCACAAGAGGTGGGGAACTTCAAAATAAAACAGAAAACCAACTACACGACTACTTTGGACAGGAAACCCCAGCCTCACATTTCAGCTGAGCTTTTGAAAAAACTGAAATACATTGTTGAATAAAGGCTTAGTGAGAGGAAAACCTAATACAAAGAAATATGATCTCAATTCATAACTAATACATGGTAAATGGACTGTATATAGTTGTATAGAACTTTTCTAGTCTTCCGACCACTCAAAGCACTTTAACACTACTTGTCATCGTTTGCCCATTCATACACTGATGGAAGGGGCTACCATGGAAGGTGCCACCTGCCCATCTGGACTAACTAACATTCACACACCATAGGTACAGCTACGGGAGCAATTTGGGGTTAAGTGTCTTGTCCAAGGATACATCGACATGGGCTAGCGGAGACGGGGATCGAATCGCCGATCCTCTGATTGAAGAATGACCCTGATCTACCATTGATCCACAGTCGCCCACCTAATAATACTTAATTAGTTTATTAGTTGGTTAAATCTTGCTTATGCAGAATTTGTCACACGTGGCTGGTGAATACAGGCAACAAGAAAAGGACACAAATGCAGACAATAGAGGCAGAGGGATGGAGTTAATTTATTGATAAACTGGAAGGAGGAAGTAATGAGGCAGGCACGGGTAAAAACCCAGAAGGCAGTCCAAACAAATCCAAAGGTGCAGGCAGGAAATCCAGTCTAAAAAAAATGTATTCAGAGGTTCAAAACTGGCAGGTAACTGTTTTCCAGTTTCAAGTTTCAGATAATAAAACTACTTAGTTTTAAACAGTCCCTTTAAATAAACAGTGTTGGAGCCATAATGTAGTTTTGTTGCTTTCTTTTATCTTTGAGAAAAACACAAGGTGAATTTAGACATGCAGTTCTGACATTGATGGTGATGAGCACAAGGTGTGTGTGGACGGGAAGCAAACTGTTTTTGACTGTGGTTGTGTCAATTGGACGTGTCAATTGGACGTGTCAACGTGTCGTCTCATCCTGTCGTGTGGTATCCTGTGGTGTTCTGTTACTAAGCATGGAAGATGCAGTGATACAAGTAAGATTGAACAATGCTGATTTGATGCTATGATGTCAATGTGCAATGGAAAAAATGGATCAACGGATCAAAAGACATAAAGCGCACTGGACAGTGATTTGTTTGTGGCATAGATCATGCTTCTGAACAAGTTCTCCCGTTCGCCCCCCAGTGGCTTTAAGATAAAATTGGATATTTGTTAAAGCCATTACATTAAGTCAAAAACTGGCTTCATTTGAACTTGTATGGATCGTTGTACATTGGATTGAACAGCTGATCGACATCGTTGGATTCAACAGCTGATCGACATTGTTGGATTCAACAGCTGGTCGATTAGACAGTGCTGGAATGTTGTGTTTGCTTTAAAATATAATTGGACAACTGATCATCACCACCGTGACGCAAGCTTTGATTTTCAGACCAATGGACACTCTGAATGGACAGAGGTATGTAGCGCTACCAACATGGCCATGTTAAAGTTGTGTGCACACTTTTATTTTGAGTGAAAATCCGATGCATTGGTTCCAATTTATAGGCCTAATATAAGAGCTGTACGGGTGGTTTAATTTTTAATTGTATTTAATAAATGATGGACAAAATCAAGGTTCTATTGTTAATAAGTCAACCGTGGCTGAAACACAGCCAAATCCAATAGAACAATAGATAGATAGATAGAATAGTGAAAGGGAAACACAATCTGTCAGTAAACATCCTACTAAACTGACACAAAAAGCATTAATGGGTAAACTGGACAAGCTACAAAAGGTTCAGAAGACCGAACTAAACAAAGCTTCTGACCTTAAAAGGACACTTCAAGACCTAATGCATGACGGAGAATATGAAACAGAGGTGCAATTTACTTTTGATAAATACACAACTCTTTGCAATGAAGCAGAGGAACAACATCAATCTCTGTCACAAATATTATCTCATGAAGAAAAGGAGAAACATGAGATATGGTTTTTGACTGTGGTTGTGTCAATTGGACTTGTCAACGTGTCGTCTCATCCTGTTGTGCGGTATCCTGTGGTGTTCTGTTACTTTGCATGGAAGATGCATTGATACAAGTGAGATTGAACAATGCTGATTTGATGCTATGGTGTCAATGTGCAATGGTATAAATGGATCAACAAATCGAAAGACATAAAGCGCACTGGACAGTGATTTGTTTGTGGCATAGATCACGCGTCCGAACAAGTTCTAACAATATTAAGTGTCAAACTTAGTTTGAGCAGTGAAGAGTATATTTCTAAATGGATCGTTCCATAGAACTACATTGGTACAGAGCATGTTAAATGACAAGGACAAAATAGGTTTGCTAGTTATCAGTAAAGGCAGCTGATTCAGTCAGTTGTTGGAGGGTTTTATAATCCACTTTCACTCCCCTCAAATTGGTTTCGGGTATGGCAGACGCTCAACTCAAAGATGCAAATGAAGTGGAAGTAGGGAGGGGGAGTGTGTAGGGGCCAGATAGGATTTGGGCCTAAGAGGCCGAATGTGACAGGAATACTGACAACTGAGACAGACATCGGGGCAAAAATAGTTATTTTTCATATCATGGTAGGTGATTGAAGTAATACAGTTCTTTCACTGGAGCAATCTAAGCCAGTGAATAGATCCGTCCCAAATGGAAGGACCAACGATAAAGACAAAATGTTGTTCCACTGTGAGCCTCCAGACCAGCCTCACTGCTTCTTGTCGAAGATTCTGATGGTGGTGGAGAGCCCTCACATATGATCAGTTGGCTTGATATTTTATTACCAAAAAGGCCACAGCATATAATTCACATAATTTTCATTCTCATCAAACCAGTCGGGGAACTTCGGTGTCATATCATATAAACAGCCTTATTCATTTTTAGAGTCAAGTCATTCTATAATTTATTCTTCTGTGTTATGGGCCCCTCTGGTGGTGACAGAAAACTAGAGCAGTTCATGAATGTGGAGGGAAATATTCAAACCAAAAGACTCCTTTTATGGCAGCAACATTCCATACATTGGAAACATACAACATGTTTTGTGCAATTTCTGACAATTGAAACCAAAGTAACAGAATCATTTTCAGAATTGTATTTCTATATTTGAAAAGGAAAAGCAAATAACTTAGTTTTTTCAAAGATCAACAGAGACATTAATAATGACTCAGTATGACAAAAGTGAATCTAAAGCAGCCATATTCTTCACTTGATGAGCAGGTGACTTTGATTTGGGCTGTGGTGCTCTTCCGTTGGGTCTCTACAGACTGGTTTGTTTATCATCTTCATCCATCCATCCAGCCTTTTTGTCGTATGCCAACCCCTCTTCATCCTCCCTGCAACACAAGGCAACAACAAACAGACAGGTCAGCCATTTCCTTTTCATCTGTTTAACCTGCAGTTATCAAGGAGGTAAAGTAAGTCATACTGCATGCACTCTGATACAAGACTATGATGAAGGTGGAAGAGGAGTCCATTATTCTCTAAATGTAGACACCTGGGAGTGAAGGCTTTTTTTGATTCATCAGCCAATCTTTCTGTAGTGAGTTTATCATTCAGTTCATCCCATGCTTACGTTACTTTCACCACTGAGTTAACTGGTAATGCAACCAAAAGCAGAAGTACTGTTATTATGCTTACTTACAATTAAATATACTGTTTTTGCCAATACCATATGCTGTTTTTTACAGTGGTGATAAGTAATGGAGTAGATATACTCAAGTACAACTTTTTTTTCAAAGGGCAACGGTTGCTCAGTGGTAGAGCAGGGTCGTCATTCAATCAAAGTATTGACGGTTCGATCTCTGGCTCCGCTCGTCCCTGTCGATGTGTCCTTGGGCAAGACACCCCAAATTGATCCTGCAGGCTGTTCCTGCGGTGTATAAATGGTTAGTTAGTCCTGATAGGCAGGTGGCATCTTGCATGGTAGCCCCTGCCATCAGTGTATGAATGGGTATAAATGGGCTAGAAAAGTGCTCGACAAGTACAGTCCATTTACCATTTACAAAGTATTTGAGTATCTCCAGTTGATTTCCTCTTGTATTCCACTTACAACTGTGGTACTTTTATTTCACAGCTAGCTACTACATTAGTACTGTAGTACTAGAGTAATGATGTATTACAACATCAAAATTATTCTTGGATGTTACATACTCAATAATGATCATCATGTATCATGCAATACCACAATGATGGTGATCATGGTCATTATTGGTGGTGTACTGCATGGCTATGGGGCTACAGTCAGATAGACAGCTGTTAGCCTGAGAACTGGGAACTTACCAGCCTTAGAGGTCCCTTTATCTGCTGTACACGTGACATTCATGGCCACAGAGAGAAACTCACAACTCACGTAAAATTTATATTCCTTAGAATTAATACTAATACAGTATTTTGCAATCTGACACATCTTTTGTCATGCAGGTGCTGTGTGAAATTGAACAAACTGCATCACGCTGAGCATTATAAGCTTTTGTGTGTGTGAGACTGTGTGGGTGTAGCTGACCAGTTTTTCCTTAGTAGTCTATGAACGATCAAGATGGTGAAGACGATGAAGAGGAAACCAACTACAGCTGTCAGACCCACCAACCAGGGCTGAAGAGTCACTGATTGAGATCCTGCTGCTACTCGCATGCCAGTCTGCACACCTACTACACGCACGCACACACACACACACACACACACACACACACACACACACACACACACACACACACGCACACAGAGCCATATTTGAGATGAGTGCATTTCTTTTCTTTTTTGAGCCATGTTGAAAACATTATTCACATTGTTATGGACAGTGAGTTCTTCTGAATCTTGGGCACTTTTAGAATGAGCTGAGATTTTGAGTGAAGTTGTAAAAGAAAAAAGATTATTGTGGTTTACAATATAGGAAAGCAAATTATATACAGTATTAAGTCAAACTATTCAGGGAAAAGTTTGAGAGAAGTGGTCATTTAAAAAAATTATATTCTCATGCTATAACAGAAAATTACACAATTTTAAGAACAATGTCACAGTGGTTTGAGACACAAATATTAAGACATTTTAGTCGCACTAATAAACCATGGTGGGTTAATAACAAAAAGAAACAGAAATATATACAGACACATACAACTCCATTCATATATCGCGAGATGGAACAGAATAAAAACGTTTTACCTTCGTTAGCTGAGCAGCTGGAGGCAGACAGCAGCACACATAACACAAGAAAAGACAGATTCATCCTGAATATAACAAAACAAGTCGATTTAACTCTATACACCATGCCTGGCACTTTCAGCTCAACAGCATTTCTGAGAAACACACACATCCACACCTAACTCTAATTGTGATCAAAGTTCAGTCTAGAGCGAGGTTGTTACAATCTGAAATCTGGGTGTGTGTTATCTGCTGTGTTACTCATTAGCCAGTTCATGTATACTGCATGCAACATAGTACAAGAGTTCATAAGCTCCGGTTGTGTCATTTCTGTCAGAATCTATTGTGCATGAATTTCTCAAAATAACTCAGTCAAAAATCATAGATGAGACAAGCGTTTGATCTCTAAAGCATTGTGCATGCAAGTATAATGGGCTGTATAAGCAAGTAGTGCATATTATTATTTCCATTTAATTTAGAGTAAATTGGCAGGTATTACAGGTGATAAAGAAAGCCTGCAATATAAACTGCAAAAACCTGATAAACTATATTTTAACTCAAAGCCTCTCTAAAAGACTTGCCACCAAGATTGTATAATTATGTTAGCCTCACCATAGGCACCTAACATCAATTCAAATCAACGTCAATTAATATCCACTGCATGAAATAACTTATTCGTGGCTCCTTGAGTGCCTGCATACCTCACTAAATCCTGGAAGTTGATGCCTATACACGGCCTATAAAGTTGAAGTTCGCCTGTGCCATAAATTATCGAGAATAATCCTCTGATGACTGTAAATAGCATCGAAATAAAACTCAAACTAGAGTTCAGACCAGGAAGCAGAGTTGTAGTCCTACGCCCTTCTCTGCACTTCCGTTAGAGCAGTTACCCACCCAAAACTATATAGAGACTGTGTCTGCCCCACGGCCACTTAAATTAATTAAATCAAAAGTAACCATAAGAAGAGTTATACAAAATAACCTCATAAAAGTTAACACCACCAACGCAACAGTGCAACAAAATAGGAGAATTAAATGTGGATTCTTAAATATCGGATCTCTGCCATCTAAAGCTGTATTAGTAAATTATTTAATATCAGAAAATCATATTGATTTATTCTGTCTTACTGAAACCTGGCTGTGTCATGAAGAATATGTCAGCCTAAATGAATCAACTCCTCCAAGTCATATTAATACTCACATTCCTTGAGGCACCGGCCGAGGAGGTGGAGTAGCAGCCATCTTTGACTCAAGCCTATTAATAAACCCTAAACCTAAATCAAACTACAACTCATTTGAAACCCTTGTTCTTAGTCTTTCACAGCCAACCTGGAAAACAATATAGCCAATTATATTTGTTATAGTGTACCGGGCCCCAGGTCCATATTCTGAATTTCTATCTGAATTTTCAGAGTTTTTTTATCAAGTTTAGTCCTTAAAACTGATAAAGTTATTATTGTAGGTGATTTTAATATTCACGTGAATGTTGATAATGATAGCCTTAGTACTGCGTTTATCTCATTATTAGATTCAATTGGCTTCTGTCAGAGAGTACAGAAACCCACTCACTGTTTTAACTACACCTTCGACCTTGTTCTTGCATATGGTATTAAAATAAAAAAATGAATAGTCTTTCCACAGAACCCTTTTTTATCAGACCATTACCTAATAACTTTTTAATTCTTACTACCGGAGTGTACGCCGTTAGGCAAAGGTTTTGTAGAAAGTGCAACTCAATTTATAGAAGCGATATCATCTGCATTTAATTCAATATCATGTCTCAATATAACAGAGGACTTCTGTGCTAACTTTAGTCCTTCCCAGATCATCTTGTCAACAGTGCTCAATGAGAATGACATTAGACTCTACTGCCCCTCAAACCCGCAAATTAAAGCAAACATTGCAAAAGCTTCAAAGGATATGGTGTTCCACCAATTTGGAAGAACCTCAGTTACTTTGACGAGTTAGTCTAAAAACATATAAGAAGGCCCTCCTTAAAGAGCAGCCTATTACTTATCAATAATAGAGAAAAATAAGAACAACCCCAGGTTTCTCTTCAGCACTCCAGGCTGACAGAGAGTCACAGCTCTGTTGAGCCGTGTATTCCCATAGACCTCAGTAGTAATGACTTAAATGACTAGTAAATAACAATTTCTACTTCTAAACCTTCTACCTGTCTCTTAGACCCCGTCCCGACAAGGCTGCTTAAAGTTTTACCTTTAATTAGCACCTCTCTACTAGATATTATCAATCTGTCTTTACTAACACACCATGTACCACAGTCTTTCAAAGTAGCCTAAACCTCTTCTCAAGAAAACCCACTCCTGATCCAGAGGTGTTGGCCAACTATAGACCAATCTCTAACCTTCCCTTCCTCTCTAAGATGCTTGAGAAAGTAGTCGCAAATCAGTTGTGTGGCTTTCTATATAACCATAGTTTATTTGAGGATTTTCAGTCAGGATTTAGAAAACACTATAGCACAGAGGCAGCAATTATCAGAAAACACTCCATAAACGTTCATTGATATGTAGATGATACTCAATTATATCTATCGATCAAGCCAAACGAAACCAACCAGTTTGCGAAACTTCAACCATGTCTTAAAGACATAAACACATGGATGACCTGCAACTTTCTGTTGTTAAACTCAGACGAAACTGAAGTTATTCTACTAGGCCCAGAACACCTCCAAAATAAATTATCTAAGGATATAGTTTCTCTAGATGGCATTTCCCTGGCATCCAGCACCACCGTAAAGAATCTCAGAGTTATCTTTGATCAGGACTTTTTTCACCGACGTAACATTTAAAAAATCAGGCACATCCTCTCTCAAAAAGAAGAATTAGTTCATGCATTTGTTACTTCTAGACTAGACTACTGCAATTTATTATTATCAGGCTGCTCTAATACGTCTCTTAAATCTCTCCGGTTGATTCAGAATGCTGCAGCTCGTGTATTACAAAAAATAAGAAAAGAGATCATATTACTCCTGTATTAACTTCTCTGCACTGGCTACTTGTAAAATCCAGAATCAAATTTAAAATCCTTCTCCTCATCTACAAAGCCTTAATTGGTGAGGCACTATCATATCTTAAAGAGCTTATAGTACCATATTACCCCACTAGAGAGCTTATAGTACCATATTACCCCACTAGAGAGCTTATAGTACCATATTACCCCACTAGAGAGTTTATAGTACCATATTACCCCACTGGAGAGCTTATGGTACCATATTACCCCACTAAAGAGCTGCACTCACTGAATGCGGGGCTACTTGTGGTTCGTAGGCACGCAGGCAAGTTGTTGATTTGTTCAATGCATTTACCCAGCCCTTGTATGGGATTATAGTCCCCTGGTGATATAGTTATGTAGATGTGTGTGTCGTCTGCATAATTATGATAACACACTTTGTTGTTTTCCATTATTTGAGCCAGTGGAAGCATGTAGATGTTGAACAGAAGAGGCGCCAGTATAGAATCCTAGTCAGCTCTGATGTGTAATTAGCTACAGACACAAAGTATTCTTGGTTCTTCAAGTAGGATTCAAACCAGTTAAGTGCTGCGCCAGAGAGTCCTACCCAGACTTTTAGTCTTTCTAGTATGTCATGATCGACCGTGTCGAATGCAGCACTGAGATTCAATAATACTAAGACTGAAAGTGGATGTCGTTGAAAACCTTAACAAGAGCAGTTTCAGTACTGTGGTGCTGTTGAAAGCTGGACTGGAAGACATCAAAACAGTTATTTACGGCTAAGAAGTTGTTCAGCTGTTGAAAAACCACTTTTTCAATTAAAAATGGGAGGTTTGATATTGGCCTATCATTTTTCATTATTGCGAGGTCTAAACTAGCCTTCTTTAGGAGTGGTTTAATAACTGCAGTTTTTAGGGCTTGTGGGAAAACACCTGAGAGAAGGGATGTGTTAACAATTTGTAAAAAATCAGTGGTCATGCAGTGTGAAATATTTTTGAAAAAGTGTGTTGGTAAAATATCTAAGCAGCAGGTGTAGGATTTCAGATGTTGTATAATGTCTTCTTTGATTTATTGAATAAAATTGTGTCCATGATATTTGAATGGATGTTATTTAAAGATGGAGACAACACATATTCTGTGGTTGGTGAGCTCAGCAGTTACTGACACTGGAGGGGTTGTTAGCCTGTCGACGGCAAATGTATTGTTATTGTTTTTGGTTATGATGTCAGAGAAGAAGGACTGCATTGCATTTCTAAGTTCCAAATAATAATTGCGAAGTCTCTCTTTATAAATGCCACAGTAAACCTGGAGATTAGTTTTTCGCCACCTGCGCTCAGCTTTCCGACACTCTCTTTTTACTATTCTGACCAGCGTGGCATTTCTCCCACGAGATCTTTGCTTACCTGAGACAACCTTCACTTTAGTGGGTGCAATGGCATCAGTAAAAAAATGTACTTTAGAATTGAAGCTATCTACAAGCTTATTGACAGAGATGCAAGAGAGGGCTGGTGTGGAGGACAACTTCTGAATAAATAGTTAACTGGTGTTTTCAGAGATGTAACGCCACCTTAACGTGGTGGAGGAGTTTGAGTGGCTCAGTGATCCTGGGAGCTATGTTGTCCGGGGCATCAGCCCCTGGTAGGGTCTCCCAAGGCAAACAGGTCTCAGGAGAGAGCCCAGACTAAGAGCGGTTAAAAAAAAAAAACCCATGAACAGCAGCCCACGGTCTTCAGCCATCTCGCCTGGACCAGGGAAACCGGGGCACCCTCCAGGAGCCAGATCCAGGAGGGGTCCGGTCGGGCTCAGCCCGAAGAAACAACATGGAGCAGCCACCCTGTGGACCCACCACCAGCAAGGATAAGCATCGGGGGGCCGGGTGCTATGTAGACCGGGCGGCGGGCCGGGCAGGGGGCCTGGGCGAGCCGATCACCGGCAGCATAGACTAGCTCTAGGGACGTGGAACTTCACCTTGCTAGCGGGGAAAGAGCCAGAGCTGGTGCAGGAGGTGTAGCGGTACCAGCTCGATATAGTTGGCCTCACCTCCATGCACAGCACTGGCTCTGGAACCAAGCTCCTGGAGAAGGGTTGGACTTTGTCCTTTTCTGGAGTTGCCCAGGGTGAGAGGTGCCGGGTGGGAGTGGGGATACTCACGACCCCCCGGCTGACATCCCACAACACCCCACAACATCCCACTTCACTCGCTCTGCCAATCCCAGGTACGCTCCTGTGTGCCACCCACCCCCATAGGTAGCTAGGATGATTGACAGGTTTTACAGCTTCACAGGGCATGAAACCTTCACTGACCTCCTGAACTCAGTAAATGCAATAACCACTCATTTTATCTAGAACAACTTATTCCTGTAAACACTTATAACATAACAGATTAACATTCATGTCACTCAGTCCGTTACACTATAATAAAAAAGCCTTTTTACAAATGATTGTTTATTCAGAGTAAAAAATCATTTGTTTTTTGTTTACTTTTAGATGGCAAAGACGTACAGTGTGAATATGTCATCAGCATGATTCTTGATGGCAATTCAAGTGACATGGAGCAGTTAGGGGAAGATGATGATGAAGATGAGGAAGAATGGACTCCTAATGCATTGCTTACTGAGGGAAGCTCAGATAGTAATGAGGAGGAAGACTTGCGAGATGAAAGTGTTGACCAGACTAGACTTGAGAAAGGATAGCATTGATCACTTCCCAACATGGGAAACCACTTCTCCCATGTCTACTGTGGGAAATGTAAAGTCCATCTTTGCCCGAACAAGGACAGAAACAGTTTTTCCGCCTACCACAAGGCAAAATAAAAAGGTTGTAGAAAGGTTCCTGTTTGGGAAAGAATAAGAACCAAACCAACTGAAATGTTCCAAATGTTCCAAAAGCAAGGAACATAATTTTTTATTGTTTCTAAAATAAACATTTTTGTGATCAATATATTGATTAATATACCTGATGTATCAAATGTGATACAACAAAATATCATATATGTAAATGAGAAAAAAAAGATATATATTATTTTGTTTACTAAAAGTCCCATAAACACTTCAATATAAAAGAAATCAGAATTTTCTGAATATTATTTGATGTATCAGGCTTCACAGGGTTAAGGCCATTAGGGAGGACATAGGGATTGGGCCATAGAGTGCAAGGGTGGTTGTCAGGTGTTCGGATTTTATAGTAGGTCTAGAGTGGAGGATAAAATATAGGTTAACGTGGTGTGTTATTTTTCTTTTTTTGAGGGATACGTTGTAAGTCTATTGTCTCATCCACACTCCGTAACAGAAGGTGGCGGTAATGCGCCAATAAGCTGAATGCCGAAAGAGAGTTGTTGCTGCTGGCGCGTGGAAGACAGTTCAGTTTCACGTGGAGTAAAACACTCACAACACGTTGATACTCATTTCACTAAACACACGGACAATGTCTCGATTGAAAAGAGCGGGTCAGGTAGATTCTCTGGTGGGCTTCAGGACTGAGAAGACGGAGTCTACAATCCCTTCCGGTCAGCTGAAGGCAGCCAGGAAGAGCGGCCAGCTCGACCTGTCCGGCCGAGGGCTTCGAGAAGGTAAGATGACTGTGACGTGTTAGCTAGCTAGCTACAGCTCCACGGAAAGTACGAAGATGTCAAACGGTAGCATACTTTTAAAAAGTAGTTTAAGTTTATTTTTTCAAATCTAGCAGAACTCTGAGTAAATAGTGAGTGCACACTTTGTAAAGCTATATAGTAACTGATATAACTGTACTGTGATGAAACAATCAATACTAGCGTTTCTATTGACATCAAGCTCTACCACATATTGTGATGTAGGTTACATCACAATATGTGCAGCCCTTATCTGTATCTGCCTCTTGCTTTCAGACGTGCATCTTGAATAGAATAATCACACAAGGCTTCTTCTGCTTTTACTCAAACCTTAAATCTTCCAGCCATGCCTCAAGGCTATAACCACTATTGTCTCCCCTTCACTTCCTGGTTTCCCTCGAGACATGTGACCTATCTAACCCAATACATGACAACTATTAATTAAATTCACAATAGATTCATGTAATAGACTTCATTTATTTCATTGTGTGAACCACTAAAATGTTTGTATGCGAAGTACACTACAAATAGAGTGACATTATAGATATGAGTGATATATATAATATACAAATAGTCCTGCCTATGTATATGACAACAGGGAATACAACAAATTAGTGCTGAATGCTATTAATGATACAATAATTTAACAACAGCAGCTGTTTGCACTTAACAAAATTTCATTTTTCTCATTTAGCGGCTGGCTAGCTACAGTGGATATAAAAAGTCTAAACACACCTGTTAAAATTATGTAAAAAAATGAGACAAAGATAAATCATGTCTGGACTTGTTCCACCTTTTTAATGTGACCTTTAACGTGAACAATTCAATTGAAAAACAAACTGAAATCTTTTAGGGGGAAAAATAAAAAAACGTACAATAACCTGGTTGCATAAATATGCATAACCTTAAACTAATACTTTGTTGAAGCACCTTTTTATTTTATTACAGCACTCAGTCTTTTAGGATAGGAGTCTATTAGCATGGCACATCTTGACTTGGTAATATTTACCCACTCTTCTTTGCAAAAGTGCTCCAAATGTGTTAGATTGCGAGGGCATCTCCTGTGCACAGCCCTCTTCAGATCACCCCACAGACGTTCAATTAGATTCAAGTCTGGGCTCTGGCTGGGCCATTCCAAAACTGTAATCTTCTTCTGGTGAAGCCATGCTTTTGTTGATTTGGATGTATGCTTTGGGTCGTTGTCGTGCTGAAAGGTGAAATTCCTCTTCATCTTCAGCTTTCTAACGGAAGCCTGAAGGTTTTGTGCTTATTGACTGGTATTTGGAACTGTTCATAATTCCCTCCACCTTGACTAAGGCCCGGATTCCAGCTGAAGAAAAACAGCCCCAAATCATGATGCTGCCACCACCATGCTTCACTGTGGGTGTGGCATTCTTTGGGTGATATGCAGTGTTATTTTTGCGCCAAACATACAACCCTGGTTTCATCAGACCATAACAAATTTTCCCACATGCTTTTGGGAGACTTCATGTCTGTTTTTGCAAAATTTGTTTTTTTATGGATGTTTTTTTTGTAAGAAAAGGCTTCCGCCTGGCCACCTCTACCCCATAGCCCAAACATATGAAGAATATGGGAGATTGTTGTCACATGTAGTAAGCAGCCAGTACGCAGCCAGAATTTCCTGCAGCTCCTTTAATGTTGCTGTAGGCCTCTTGGAAACCTCCCCGACCAGTTTTCTTCTCGTCTTTTCATCAATATTGGAAGGACGTCCAGTTCTTGGTAATGTCACTACTGTGCCATATTTTCTCCACTTGATGATGACTGTCTTGACTGTGTTCCATGGTATAGCTAATGCCTTGGAAATTCTTTTGTACCCTTCTCCTGACTGATACCGTTCAACAATGAGATCCCTCTGATGCTTTGGAAGCTCTCTCCATGGCTTTTGCTGTAAGATGCAACTAAGAAAATGTCAGGAAAATCCTACTAGAACAGCTGAACTTTATAGTCACTTTAAATGATGTGTGTACTGACTACTATTTAACATGAGTTTGAATGTGATTGGTTCATTCTGAGCACAGCCACATCCCCAGTTATAAGAGGGTGTGCACATTTATGCAACCAGGTTATTGTAAGTTTTTTATTTTTCCCCCCTAAAATATTTCAGTTTGTTTTTCAATTGAATTGTTCACGTTAAAGGTGGAAAAAGTTCGGACATGATTTATCTTTGTCTCATTTTTTTTACATCACAACAACCTGGTATTTTAACAGGGATGTGTAGACTTTTTATATCCACTGTAGCCAGCCAACATTGGCTTGCTAATTCCACCATGTTGTCATGTTAACGTTACACTGGTGAGCACAGCACTAAGTGAGCGCAGCAGCAGACTGGTGGCCAGCAGCAGCTCCGGAGACAGAGGCACTTGGATTTGCGCTGATTGAATTTGAGTCACTACAGCCGAAGTCTCAGAAGCTGTGGCCCAATGTGCTCCCAGTGAAGTAGTCCCCCAGTGGTGGGAACTGAGACGTAATTCTGAACAGTAAATCCATCAAATGCAATGCCCCATGCCATATCATTATTTTCCATGCTACTGCTGCTATCTGTCATCAGCTCTGTTATATTTGTTGATGCTGTATTGAGGCTTCAGTCATACAGAAGTGGGCGTGGTTTCATCTCTCAGACCTTGCCCACTTTTTACCTTTTTTTCAAAATGATGCAGTGGTTGATCTTGGGCTCAGAGCTGGGGGTGAAACAAGTACATAAAGTGGCCAACAGTGAAATCACTTCTGGAGACCCCAGTGTAACCCGCTTATATATTGGCCTATTATTTAGATTTAAAGAATAACTATATAATAATATAATATATTATAAGAATTATAATTTTTAACTAGCTAAAAGAGTGTGTGTGTGTGTTTGTTTGTGTCATCATATCAACAAAGTGAATGCCTCAGTCCCTCAGGATGTGTATCGTCTGAACATTGACACACCGGAGGAGGCCCACCAGAATGTTTCCTTTGGAACGTCAGATCGCTGGTGGGAACAGACTGACCTCACTAAACTACTCCTCTCATCCAATCAGCTCACACAACTTTCTGATGACATCAGACTACTTCCTGTACTCACTACTCTGGATGTAAGTAACTTCACCACCAAGTAATACACATTGTCACGGTTTTACTCTTCCAGTTCCAGTTTGCTAGTTGTTATGCCTGCTTCTGCGTAAGCGGAAGAAGAGCTTCTTCAAAAGTCTCTGTCAAGTTACGACAGCTTCTTTTAAGAAGAAAATTACCGGAATCATCTAACTAAATGAGAACTCAACTGAAAAGGCATCTACTTTATTACTTGTAGGTAGTGATGAAAGAAGTTTTAACTGAGACATCAGTCGCATTTACGATTTTATTCTTATTCTAGCTGTTAAACTGTGTTAATTTTGCTCTGGCAGCTCCATGACAACCAGCTGAGCAGTTTACCCAGTGCTTTGGGAGAACTGCAGGAGCTCCAGCAACTGCGACTCAGGTACACACCCACAAACACACAGTGCAGACCAGACCAGACAAAGCTATTGAATTGAATATTACGGCATGATGTGATTTGAATTTTTATTTGAAAAACTTAAAATGTTAAGAAATATGAGAAGTTTCTCCATTAAGGTGTTGTCCTGGTGCCACTGTAGAGGAACTAATATTATGCTGGTAGAAGTATTTCATAAAATTGTGAATCACTTAAATCAGGAACATCAATAAGAAAGAGCCAAAAAACTGAAATGAACACTTGGTATCTGCATATAAATGTTGCCTCACAGAGATGAAAAATAGTTACAAGAACTTGAGAATGACACACAATGCTGCTAGAAAGTTTATCAACCTTTTATGAATTTCCTGTATTTCTGCTGTCATAACCCGGCACCTAGGCCATGACAAATATGGAAATGAACACAATGGATGTTGGTAAATTAAAGCTATTTAGTAAAGTGAAGAAGTAGCTACAACTTTGCAGACCCTACCTGATCTTTACAATCATCCATTGGTGGCAAAGGAAATTGTGGTGGCTGAATTTCTTCCGTTTATTGCGTATTCTGCTCGATGATGGCTAACTTCCTTAAAACCTGATTCAGTATAAACTTAATAACTATTTCCTATCTGACTGCTAGTGAGGCGCCACGAGAACTCGCTTACGGGACCTCAGTAATTGACCACCTACAGAATACTAGAGAGATTGGATCAAAGTTCAATTCACGTAGATTTATTTGCAATACACAGATTACAAATAACTCGAGTTGGGGTCCGGAAGTACAACTCACGAACATTCAGATTGACATAGTACTTATAATGCAACATTCTGATTCAGGTGCAGCCCCCGGTCCCAACCCTTAACCCCGCCCCTGCGGCCATTTTGACCTCGTATCGGGTGACCTCATACCTCACGCACGCCATGCTACCCAGTTGATGCAGTCTCAATACAGAAACTGATTTCGCCCATGTTTACTTTACCGCGCCACAATATTCCCCTGCTACTCACCATAATATTCACAACAGCTGAGCCTAAGGCGTCAGCTCATCATCATCACCTTGTCGTCTTCTGCCTTCACTGGGTTCTCTTCTCTGTACCTTATCTCCTGAGTCTGTCTACCCCTGATTTCAATGGGCCTGCTTACTTTCACATGAATGTAACTTATAATACTATGTCAGTGATTAGATTTATATAACTATGAATATTGTGCTCTTAATAACCCGGATATATGTGTTAATGTGGCTTCATAGTTTTCCTAAGCGTAAGACATTTATTAAGCATACACATAAAATATTTTCCTTCCACAAAATTAATCAGATTTAGTCCCAGAATTTACTTTCTCATATCAGTGCAGAATCTAGGTTTCCTTCCTGCTTGGACACCAAAATACATGGTGACACCCAACTAGAGGATGATGGTACAGCAAAAATTATTTGGAGCGTGTACTCTACCTCATCATCCAAATAACCATGTTTATTACCTGGCGCCATGCGGTAGAAGTACTTATTTATTGGCTGAGCATCTCCAACATCATTATCAGCGATTATGAATTTTTCAAATGCCCATACCAACAAATCTACCTCATGCACTAAAACCTCGCCACCACAAGAGCTGGATGAACTGAACGGTAGTTCTAGTCTTCCGACCACTCAAAGCTCTTTAACACTACATGACATCACTCACACCGATGACAGTGGTTAAGGTGCCACCTGCAGTAGTAGCTAGCATTCATACAACATTCACACACCGTAGGGTGAACCGGGAATCAAACTGCCGATCCTCTGATTGAAGGACGACCCTGCTCCCCACTGACCCACAGTCGCCCTCGAACACCATCCTTCCGAAGTCCATGTCCACGACATGCCTGAAGTATGGTTTCAGGAGAATTGCATGACAGATGTTTGGCTTTCTCCCGTTACGGTGTTGCAATGACATCATTCAAATCAGACATTTTCTCAGTGACCTGTGTACTTAGCCTTAAATGGCAAATCAACAATAGGCATAAGTCCTAGAACTGCGTCTCCCGGACTGAACTCCTGTCGCTCTGTATGACCATCATACACCTTCTTCATCTGACTTTGAGATACACACGACTATTCCTGTGCCATACTTCCATCTACGAACAAACAAAGTCTAAATCCATTCACATAGTCAACTAGTCACCTTGGCAACTCGCGATCAACACAGTCGTCTTGCTGCACTGCCAAGGGACAACGCGCAGAATGTCTAAAGACCAACTAATTTGAGCTAAGGCCTGTAACTCCCCATAGACGACATCAACCATGGAATCCCCTCTTCCCAGTCTCTATCCAGCTCAGTGTAATATGCACCAAGAAGAGAAACTTTCCAAGGCTCCTTGGATTTGCGCATGATAAGTCGATGATTGGTTCTGTTTAATTCGACAACTTCAGCATCTGCCCAAAGATATGTCAGATTCAACTTTATTGTTATTGCACAGAGTACAAGTACTAAGACAACGAAATGTAGTTAGCACTGAAGTCCACAATGAGCTCCTTGGTCTTCTTGGTGTTGAGGGCCAGGTTGTTGTTGGCGCACCACGCCGCCAGGTGCCTGACCTCCTCCCTGTAGGCTGAATCATCGTTGTTGTTGATGAGGCCCACCACCGTTGTGTAACTTGATAATGGTATTGGAACCATGTACAGGTGTGTAGTCATAGGTGAACAGGGAGTAGAGGAGAGGACTCAGCACGCATCCCTGTGGAACGCCAGTGTTCAGGGTGAGGGGTGGAGGAGGTGTGATTGCCTAACCCAACATACTGGGGTCTGTTGGTTAGGAAATCCAGTATCCAGCTGCAGAGGGAGGTGTTGATGCCGAGGTCACCTAATTTGGTGTTCAGTTTGGAGGGGATGATGGTGTTGAATGCTGAACTGAAATTGATGAACAGCATTCTCACATAGGTGTTGTTGTTGTCCAGGTGGGAGAGGGCGGAGTGAAGCGCTGTTGAGATGGCGTCAGGCGAATTGGAGGGGGTCCAGTGTGGGTGGTAGGCAGGTTTTGAGATTAGCCAGGACCAGCCTCTCGAAGCACTTCATGATGATGGGGGTGAGTGCAACAGGGCGGAAGTCGTTTAGGCTCGCTGCAGTGGAGTGTTTTGGCACTGGCACAATTGAGGTGATATTGAAGCATGTGGGGACAGCTGCTTGGGCCAGTGACACGTTGAAGATGTCCGTCAGGACCTCAGTCAGCTGCCCAGCACAGGCCCACACACAACAGTAGATGTAAACTCTCTGGGCAGATAGTAAGGTCTACTCTTCACCATGAGATATTACAGGTCAGCAGAGCAGTGACTCTCGATGACTCTCGATATGATGAGAAATTAGATTCTCACTCTGGACAAACTTGAGGAATGCCAAATATAGTGACTAGGACCACGCCTTAACCACAGCCTTAGTTGTGATTGCACTATTGTTTTGTTTGCTTTGTTAGTTAATTTCATATTATTCTATTCTATAATTTTCTTTGTATATATTGTGCATTTTTATATTTTATTGCTTACCTGTATGTATAAATGCTGCTGTAGCGAAAAAATTTCCCCTTGCGGGATTAATAAATTAACTATCTATCTATCCATCTATTGACCTCAAGTGATAGGCAGCCGGATACCTGATGTTTTGACACATGCAAATATTTACAACCAGATTTGGAACATGGCAAGTGTTTCTGGGCTGTCTTGGCTGACACGCCTTTTCAATGTAGCATGGGGGTCGGGAACAGTGCCCATGGACTGGCAGACCGTGGTGGTGGTTCCCATTTTCAAAAAGGGGGACCGGAGAGTGTGCTCGAATTATCGGGGTATCACACTACTCAGCCTCCCGGGGAAAGCTTATGCCAGGGTGCTGGAAAGGAGACTCCGACCGATTGTCGAACCTTGGATTCAAGAGGAGCAGTGCGGATTCCGTCCCGGTCGTGGAACAGTGGACCAGCTCTTTACCCTCGCAAGACTACTGGAGGGGTTCTGGGAGTTTGCCCAACCAGTCTACATGTGTTTTGTGGACTTGGAGAAGGCTTTCAACCGTTTCCCTCAGGGTTTTTTGTGGGGGGTGCTGCGGGAGTATGGGGTGCCGGACCCGTTACAACGGGCCATCCGGTCTCTGTACGACCGCAGTAGGAGCTGTGTTCGTATTCTCGGCAATAAGTCAGACGCGTTCCCGGTGGGTGTTGGCCTCCGCCAGGGCTGCCCTTTATCACCGTTCCCTTTCGTGACTTTCATGGACAGGATATCTAGGCGCAGCCGGGGGGAGGAGAACGTCAGGTTTGGGGATCTCAGGATCGCCTCTCTGCTGTTAGCAGATGATGTGGTCCTGTTGGCAGCATTCACTGGGGCGATTTGCAGCCGAGTGTGAAGCGGCGGGGATGAGGGTAAGCACCTCCAAATCTGAGGCCATAGTGCTCTGCCGGAAACCGGTGGATTGCTTTCTCCAGGTGGGGACAGAGTGCCTACCGCAAGCGAAGGAGTTCAATTATCTCGCGGTCTTGTTCACGAGTGAGGGTAAGATGGTGCGGGAGATCGACCGACGGATCGGTACGGATCGCTGCGGCTGCAGCAGTAAAACAGGTGCTGCACCGGACCGTCTTGGTGAAGAGGGAGCTGAGCCGGAAGGCAAAGCTCTAAATTTACTGGGCGGTCTACGTTCCGACCCTCACCTATGGTCATGAAGTCTGGGTCGTAACCGAAAGAACTAGGTCTCGGATGCAAGCGGCCAAAATTAGTTTTCTCCGTAGGGTGGCTAGGCTCAGCCTTAGAGATAGGGTAAGGAGCTCTGACATCAGGAGGGAACTTGGAGTTGAGGCGCTACTCCTTCGTATCGAAAGGAGTAAGCTGAGGTGGTTCGGGCATCTAATCAGGATGCCTCCCGGACGCCTCCCGTTAGAGGTTTTCCAGGCACGCCCAACTGGTAGGAGACCCCGGGGAAGACCCAGAATAAGCTGGAGGGATTATATCTCCCAGCTGGCCTGTGAACGCCTCGGGATCCCCCAGAACGAGCTGGAACATGTTGCGGGTGAGAGGGAAGCCTGGGTCGGCCTGCTAGGCATGCTGCCACCGCGACCCGACTCTGAATAAACGGATGACAATGGATGGATGGATATAAACAATTGCACATTAAATACAACAAAAGCCTAAGTAACTCGAGTGACTTCCGGCTCGCGCCAACGTCTAAGCGTTGCGCTGCACCGCATGTCCAGTCCTGCGCCGTCCGTGTGCGCGCAGCACTCCGCTGCCGTCCGTACGCACCAGAAGTCCCGTCACGTCGACACGTGAGTCCTTTAATACTCCTTCCAAGTCCTCGTCTGTCCGCCGCGTCGTATGCACGCCTCCTGTCCGCGCGCTGCTCAACTCTCGACACAGTCCGGTCCTTCTCACGTACGCGCATTTGTAGTGCATCATCCTGCTGCGACCTTGCTCAGTTCTGCTTCTGGTTTCAAAGGACCTCCCGCGATTGCGCAATACATTTATCCGTCCATAATTAACTGCCCTGGCATAGTTTAAGCATACGGTAATTATGAATTAGTTCAAACACACTGTAATTATGAAATGGTTATAAAATAATGGCATAAAACAGTTAGAGCCTCTGATTTGGTTTTTCGTTAGCTGGCATACATGATGGTTTTGATGTACACATCTCTTTTGACACGAGGACAAAGGAAATATTTAGGTATGTTTTCAGGAAAGTGTCCACACGTCTCATGTGCCACTTTCAAGACAAGGGAACAAATCTTAATTGACACCACCATGTGGAAAACATAATTTTTCACACAATCCTCAACCATGAAATCCATTTTCTGAACAGTAAATCACTATGGAAGAAGTAGCTATTCACAGCCCTATTTATCTTAGAAACAGGCAGAACACAATAATTTTTCTTTCAAAGAAGAACCATCATGTTGCTCTTGTACTACCTCACTGTTTGACAGTGACACAGGAAGCTCAGACATAAATTGGATGTCCAAAACTACAACAACATTGTTTCTGTCATGTGACACGTCAGGATTTGATTTGCCCACAGCACGTGTAAATACACTGGATGAAAAGACCTATGGCAACACTCTGGAGCTCTCGCAAGACACAGAATCAATTGGACAACATGGGACCACAGGTGTATTGCCCCAAATAATATGTACAGCTTCAATAGGCAACGCTGGACGCAGACCAACAGCTACTTCACCCTTAACAAGCTCAGAGTCAAGATCCATTTTGTGCAAGGGAAGAGGGAGAATCTTCAATCCCATCACCAGTATCAATCTCCTCAGACAAAGGCAAAACGTAGTCAACAATGTAGGAATCATAGGCACCTGTATCTCAAGATTTTTATCAGGACTATCACCTAACTTCCCACAAGTCACACAAACCAACCTCGAATGAAAGGAGCATAGGCTGCCAAAACATCCAGTTCACAAGAGTGAGATGTAAGCACCTTAGCAAAACAGCAGTCTTTAACAGGAGCAGCAAAAGCAGCAGACCTAACATTAGTTCTCACACCCTTTGGGGGTGATTGTGGCTCAGTGGAAGAGCAGGGTCGTCTTCGATCAGAGGCTCGCGGTTCGATCCCCGACTCCACTAGTCCATGTCGATGTGTCCTTGGGCAAGACACTTTCCATCAGTGTGTGAATGGGTGAATAATGACGCACTTTGAGTGGTCGGAAGACTAGAAAAACACTGTACAGTCCATTTACCTTTATTTTAGCCCTTAGCACAGGACAATCTGACTTCCAATGTCCTTCCTCACAACAATAGTTCTAGATATTACTATTGTTAAAGTTGACACTTGTTTAAAGTCGGATTCAAAAGATAGGCAGGGGCCGTTACAAAGGCCCAAAGCACCAAAAACGATAATTGATGCGCCTCATTTGGCGCGTGTCAGTTGATGCTCCAATGATGCACTACAGGCATCAGATTTGAAATGTCAACCCCACAGAACCAGCAGTATTTTAGGAGACGGTTGCTATTTTGGCAATATATTGTATATTACATTGCCATCCCATAGATTTAAATGCCAAGACTCCAATAACCCCCTGGGTGGCAGAGCTCCGTCTACAGACGTAGTTCAATTTATTTTGTATAGCCCAAAGTCACAAATTACAAATTTGCTTCAGAGGGCTTTACAATCTGTACACATACGACATCCTCTGTCCCGGGACCTCACATCAGTTAAAAAAAAAAACATTACAACACATTCAATGCATATATTCATAGAATGAGAGTAGTAGGCATGAGGAAAAAGTTACAACTACCAAAAAACAGTGGATATAGTAGAATAATAAAAGCAGTAATGGTATTGGTAATACTAATAGCAATGCAACTAATAATAATAATAATAATAATAATAATGATAATAGCAGTAGGTGTCAGGCAGGACCAGGGTCCAGATAAAACCAGGATCCATGGAAACCTGTGAGGAGAGAAAGCACAAAGACTCCGGAAAAGGAGCAAAGTTAGTAACGTGCATTGATGGTGCATGAATTCATACAGAAGGAAACAGAAGTATGAGGTTATTTTGTATAACTATTCTTCTGGTTACTTTTTATTTCATTAATTTAAGTGGCCGTGGGGAAGACACAGTCTCTATATAGTTTTGGGTGGTTTTCTCTAATGAAAGTGCAGAGAAGGGTGTAAGACTACAACTCTGCTTCCTGGTCTGAACTCTGGGTTGTCATGGATTAAGTCCGCAAATAAACTGCATTCAAGCAGCTTTTAGATGGGATAAAACTATTCCATGAAGAACTTGTCATTTACATTATAGCATTATATTATATTAAGAGATGTTGGTTGGTCTCTAATGACTAGTGTTGAAATTAGTTGAAAAACAAAATGAAAGGGATACCTTTTCTTTTAGATATTTGGGGCAAAGGGAGGATACACAGCACTAACTGGTAAAATGTCTGGCCTGTGGTGGGACTAACCATATAACAAAATCGAATGTGTGTTTGTTCTCCTGTGTGGTCAGTCATAACCAATTGACATCGCTGCCAGTTGAAGTGTGTACTCTGAAGAACCTCTGTGGCATCACACTCCAGCAGAACCAGCTGGAGAGCCTGCCAGATGAACTGGGCCAACTGGAGAACCTGACCCAGCTGGTAACTACTACATACTGTATGAATCTAGTGTATTACACTCCCGTTGGGCTCTTTCAGCTGGGTTGAGTGATTGGCTGACGGAGGAGTTATGTCTGTTGTGTTTGGTTGAAGGACCTGTCCAACAACCATCTGAAGGGCCTGCCCTCCAGCCTGGGCTGTCTCATCCGTCTGCAGAAACTGAACCTATGTCACAACAAGCTCAGCTGTCTGCCTGCCAGCCTGGCCCAGCTCACAAGTAAGGCCAGCTTTTCTGCTTCTTCACAACTGGTTAGAACTATAATCGAAGGTGTCTGTCTGTTCTTCACATAGCTCGAGAACCGTTCATGTTATCTATTTAACACTTGGTGGTTGTATTGTTGGGAACTCCATTAATTATATTATATATATTATATTTTCTTTATAAATTTGGTGCAATTTAGAAAATTAATATTCGCAAATGTTGTATAAATAAATACACAGCCTCTGATTGGCAGCTATGATGATGCTGGACAGAGCCTGTTAACACTAAATTGATGCTAACACTAGATGAATGCTGGATAGAGCCTGCTAACGCTACATGGATGCTAGATAGAGCCTGCTAATGCTACGTGGATGCTGGATAGAGCCTGCTAACGCTACATGGATGCTGGATAGAGCCTGCTAATGCTACATGGATGCTGGATAGAGCCTGCTAACGCTACATGGATGCTGGATAGAGCCTGCTAACGCTACATGGATGCTGGATAGAGCCTGCTAACGCTACATGGATGCTGGATAGAGCCTGCTAACGCTACATGGATGCTGGATAACGTTACAACCCAACTTTTCTTCACTTTCCTGGAGTCAACAGGGAGATAGCCTTGAGATAGATCTCACATCGGTTCAGGAAAAACTCCCCCGGAAAAAACCTTTAACGGGGAGAAAAAGGGAAGAAACCTTCGGGAGAGCAACAGAGGAGGATCCCTCTATCAGGATGGACAGAAGTACAAAGAAGTCATGTGTACAGAATGAACAACATAACAGAGTTACAACACATTCAATGCATATGACAGAAATTATTCATATAATGAGTAGTAATAGGTATGATGAAAAGGTTATAATTACCAAAAATAACAGCAACAGTGGCTGTAGAAGAATAAAATGATAATTAAAGCTGGCAAGCAGCGATGTACGGGTCCTCACACCTTTGCGCACGTTGGGGGTGCTGGCGGGATGCTTTAAATATGTATGCCAAGTTTAGTTACGTTTCAAGCATGTTTAGTCCCTCAAAAGCACCTTCGTTGTTGACGGCGAAGCATGGGTCGCCACGGCAACGGCGTTACACGAAAGCTCAAAAGCTTTGTGAGCTGGCATTATGAACTTCTTACATATGTGTGGTAGTAATTTGATATCGATCTGATTTACCTACTAAGAGAAACAGGCCAAAGTATAGAGGCTTTAACTTCCTGTTACCAGTAGGTGGTGCTATGACTTTGATTCAAAATTGGACTGCACTTGTCTTCAAGCCTGGAGTCTCATCAAACATGTTAAATTTGTAAAGGATCTGATCATGTGGAGTTGAGTGAAATTGGTTTATTCGTTCACGGCGAAGGATCAAAGTTCGCAGAGCCGCAACATCGCCGCCCTTGAAACGAATTCTTACAATCTTCACAATGAAGCATTATCAAAGTCTTAAGGCTTTTCTGACAAACTTTGAGAGGGATCTGGTGAATTTGCTAGGAGGAATAGATCAGAGTATAAAACTTGTCATTTTCTTTTGCCAATAGGTGGCGCTCTGATATTGTGAAACTCTTTGCATTGAAATGCGCTCAGGCCTTAACTACCATCATGTACAAGAAATTTCGGGCAAATTGGATAATGTACCTTGGAGTTACAGCAACATCCACTTTTGTGGCGAACCGCAAGAAATGGGCGTATACTTGGAGCCTCGCAACGTCAAGGCCGTTCAAAGACAACTTACCATTTTGATAACTTTTCATCATCAAGGTCTTCAGATCATTCTGACCAAATTTGAAGTTGATTACATGAATTCTGTAGGAGGAGTTCGTTCAAGTACAACTTCTGAAAATGATGAAAAATGGCTTAAAATGCAGAAATTGGGCAATTTACTGCATCGCCCCCTAGTGTTTGAATATAATGAAAATGACAGAGTAACTTAAAGGAAGAGATGTGGACATATGCTACAAATGTGGTGATGATAGGCCAAGTGATTTGGATGTTACGTGGATTGAAAACTAAGCCACGCCCCTTAGAAGTTGATTGGTCCTTTTTGTTCTCAACACAATGAGATATCAACAAGCTTTTGATAATTTGTGATGACATTGAACCAATAATGAACCACATAACATTTTGTAAGAATCGGAATCAGTGTTTAGGAGGATTTGGAAATAATGTGTTTTTCACAAAATTCAAAATGGTGGAAAATCTAAGTAGGCGGAGCTTAATGGTACCATGTACCTTTTTTGTAGAGCAGACGGAACTGGACATGTGTGTCGAATTTCAAGTTAATTGGTGATTGGGGGCGAATTTCATTGGCTTTCAAAAGAAAAAAATTTCTAGGGGGCGCTATAGAGACATTTCTTTCTACCCAAATGCGAGAGCCCTAAAATATCAAATTTTTCACCCGTCCTGATATGCATGGCAACTTTTCAGATATGATAAAGCCCCCAAAAAGGCAGTTAGATTGCAGAATAATAATAGGAATAATAATAATAAACATTCCAGTTTCAATAGGGTCCTCTCGGACCGACTTCGTCGGTGCTCGGACCCTAATTAAAGCTGCGAGCAGCGATGATCGGGCCCTCGCACCCCTGGCTACGTCGAGGCTACTTGCCGGACGCCGGTTGACGCGTCCCGGAACTTGCTTTACCATCAGACACTCCGTAAGCGGCTGATTGGATATTTAATGCGTGGAACAGTGGCATCGTCAAGTAATTTTGCAGGGGCTTGAAGTTAGATCAATTAAAGAGTATTAAAGAGTTAATATTGACATGCGGAAGTCTTCAAGCCATGATTCTCATCAAGCATGTCTACTTTTGGACAGTTTTGACAAAGTACAGTTGATTTACAATAGCTTGATGTTTGAACGCAAACCATGTAAAATAGCCACCACACCACGTCCACGCCGTTCCATGAAACTCAAGCTTTTGATAACTCGTAATCACTGAGGTATTTAGATTGTACTGACGGAATTTGAAGTGGATCTGATGAATTCCCTAGGAGGAGTTCGTTACAGAAAAGTGCAGAGAAATAGACAAAGATAAAAGGAAAAATCCCACAAAACTCAAGATGGCCGGCTTCTGGTACGGTTTGGAGCATTGTCCCTGGATACTTATTTTAAGTTGACATGTGTTACATATGCCTACCAAATTTGAAGTGGATCTGATAAAGTCCCTAGGAGGAATTCGTTAAAGAATAGCGCCTACAAAATAGACAAAAATAAACCAAACAAATGACACAAAATTCAAAATGGCCAGCTTCTGCTACGGTTTGGAACATGGTCCCAAGAGACTTATTTTTAAGTTTAGATGTACTACATATGTCTACCAAATTTTGTATATCTATGTCTAACCTACTGCGAGAGCTGCTTTGTCGAAATTTGGTTGAATTTTGTTGAACTTTTGTAGGGGGCGCTATTGAGCCGATTTGACATTTTGAAGCATTAAAATCATATCATATAACTACATGTAGGTCATTAAATGTGTCTGCAATGTTTGGGTGTGTTTTGAGCATTTTTAGCCCCTCAAAAACATCTTTGTTTTCCTGTCAATCGGGCTTAGGGGGCAAAACATTGTAATTTTAAAACTCAAGGGGGTGCTGTCGAGTAATTTTGTCCGACTATGGCCCGACACCCCAAAAAGGTTGGCATTTTCGCCACTTCTGGTTTGCGTCCCAAATTTCAATATACGGTGAGTATCCGAAGCACCTTTTATTTGCGATAACAGTGGTACGATAAGAATAATAATAAACAATACGATTTCAATAGGTCCTCACGGACCGACTTCGTCGGCCGCTCGGGCCCTAATAAACATAGCGATTTCAATAGGTCCTCTCGGACCGACTTCGTCGGTCGCTCGGGCCCTAATAATGAACATAGCGATTAGAATAGGTCCTCTCGGACCGACTTCGTCGGTCGCTCGGGCCCTAATAATAAACGATATGATTACAATAGGTCCTCTCGGACCGACTTCGTTGGTTGCTCGGGCCCTAATAAACATAGTGATTTCAATAGGTCCTCTCGGACCGACTTCGTCGGTCGCTCGGGCCCTAATAAACGATACGATTTCAATAGGTCCTCTCGGACCGACTTCGTCGGTCGCTCAGGCCCTAATAATAAACGATACGATTACAATAGGTCCTCTCGAACCGACTTTGTCGGTCGCTCGGGCCCTAATAAACATAGCGATTTCAATAGGTCCTCTCGGACCGACTTCGTCGGTCGCTCGGGCCCTAATAATAATAAACATTCCAGTTTCAATAGGGTCCTCTCGGACTGACTTCGTCGGTGCTCGGACCCTAATAACTCCTAGAAATACAATAGGGTCTTCTCGGACCGACTTCGTCGGTGCTCAGACCCTAATAAACATGGCAATTTCAATAGGGTCCTCTCGAACCGACTTCGTCGGTGTTCGGACCCTAATAAAAGTAGTAATAGCAATGCAACTAATAATAAGAATGATAATAGCAGTAGGTGTCAGGCAGGACCAGGGTCCAGATATAACCACGATCCATGTACAAACCTGTGATGCAAGAAAGCACAAAGACTCCGATGAAGAAGTAAAGTTAGTAACTTGCACAAGATGAGTCAAAAACTGACTTCAGAATGGGTCCAACACTTTGGATATGTTCCACTATCTTTGAGATAGTTATCACCGGCCCAAGTCTAGTTTAAAAGAAAAATTGAAGTAGCTAATTAACTAAGTGTGACGTAGTGTGTATAGCCTACGGTCTATAAAACCTATTCCCATGTCACCTTCATAAATTATTTTTATGTATCCAAACTATGAACAGTAACTGGAAATAGTTGATGATAATACATGCGGTAATTCCTTATCTAAATTATAAATATTCTGATTAATTATCATGAAAACATTTTTGAGTTTCATTAGCAATAGTTTAACAGCAATTGCAAAAATTAAATGGAGAAGTTTTTGGAAGTATTTCAGGAGTGAGAACAGTATTTGTGACATGATGGAGTTAGTGCACATAGGTGTGTATGTTTATGTACTCATTTTATATTTGAGTTCTGACTTGATCTCACAGATGTTAAGCTGTTGGACTGCAGCAATAACCAGCTGACTGACATTCCTGCCAGCCTATCAGAGATGCTTGCTCTGGAGCAGCTCTACCTTGGACACAACAAGCTCCGCCTCCTCCCAAAGCTTCCTGCACCAGCGCTCAAGGTAACCATAGGAACATGAGTTTCTCCAGGTGTAAAGCTTGATTGTGGTATAGCTGTGTGTGTGTGTGTGTGTGTGTGTGTGTGTGTGTGTGTGTGTGTGTGTGTGTGTGTGTGTGTGTGTGTGTGTGTGTGTGTGTGTGTGTGTGTGTGTGTGTGTGTGTGTGTGTTTGTAGGAGTTGTATATGGGGAACAACCACATTGAGCAGTTGGAGACGGAGCAGCTGACCTGCCTGACAGCCATCTCTCTTCTAGAACTCCGAGACAACAAGATCAAAATCCTCCCTGAACAGATTACCTTACTGAGCACGATCATACGCCTCGACCTCACCAACAATAACATCACCAAGTAGGTCACTGGCATCATGACAACAGTTACTGTTTGTAACTGTACAGTACCAGTCAAATGTTTGGAGTCACCCGCCACAAAAGTTTGATCCACTACAGCCTTGTTCTGCTCTCAAACACTACAGGATGGCTGAGAGGACTGCTTTGTTTGTTTTTTCTGTATTTGCCATGTATTTGTCATGCTTTTAGGTTGTAGAAAGTCCTCTTCACAAATATGTTGTTTTCTATGAAAGGGTTTGTAAAAAAAGTTATGTTTAGTACATGGAGAACAAAACGCTGTACAGCGGTTAATAAGAATAGAAGGAATCACCAGTCATTGGTCAAATGAATTGGAAGCTTAGCATCAAAAAGTGTGGATTTAAAAAGGAATACGTTCCTGTTTCTGTGTCAAGTGCACCAAAATGCCTGTAAAAATGGAACAGGTGTGTTAATATTACCAGCTATTCTTAAAACATCACAATAGAAATAGAAGGTTAGTATCGGGTTAGCAGTATTGGAATTGGATCAATGAATATCAGATGGACAAAATATGGACAAACAAATCACAGTCTAAAACTATTCATTCCCACCACTGAGTCGCTTGCAAAGGGCCCAAAATATTTAGAGCCCAAATGCACCGTTGTGTTTCAAGAATGAGATTGGGTCATTTATGCAAATTAAAAAACAAAGGGTATTTGGGGGTAAATAGTTGCAACAGTATTCTCCCCTAGCATGTAACACTGTAGGGACTTTGACTAAACACAAGTTTTCTTCAAGTAATTCTTATTCTTCTTTTGGGGCCCAAACTATTACAAATTTAAATACATTTAGTGTCTGAATTATACTCTTTTTGTCTCTAAAATAGTCATCATTGAGGGAAAGAAAAAACATCAACATACCAGGTG
This sequence comes from Ophiodon elongatus, assembly GCA_016806645.1. Classification (NCBI taxonomy): domain Eukaryota; kingdom Metazoa; phylum Chordata; class Actinopteri; order Perciformes; family Hexagrammidae; genus Ophiodon; species Ophiodon elongatus. Next base: position 380,453 of record JACSYO010001639.1, read on the forward strand.
ACTCCAAACGTTTGACTGGTACTTTATAATTGAAATATCCAGTCAGCAATCAATCTGACCACTAGTCTCTGCCATTGAAACACATCCGACACTATTTATATTATATGATATAATCCTGAATAATTTCCGTGTGATGGTGTAAGCCAACACTGTGGAGTGATCCAGGTCAAAGGCTAGCAGCCTAGTCTTCTATATTTAGCAGTAGACACTGTCAGTACAGTCATCAACTAGGTTTCAGGTATTTCATGTGAAAAGCATCTATTTCTGTCAGTCTTCCAGCATCTCTCAGCCTGCTGCCCAATCTGAAGGTGTTACTGTTGGAGGGAAACCCTCTGAGAGGAATCAGGAGAGACCTGCTCACTGTAGGTATCACACCAAGACAGACACAGAGAAGATAATGCAGTGCTAGTTCTGAAATAAAAGTATTGGTGAACGGGATTTATGCAACAAGCCACGAGAGGCTGTGATTTACAGTAAATCTACAACAGCTAAGAGCTTTGTTAAGACACAATCTTGAGCTGAGTGCATAACAACAGCCCTAACATGTAAAATCACTGTAAACCACTAATTACTAAATATTAACACACAAATAATCATTCTTCTGCTAAGCATATGATCTTCAGCGACATTAAGAAGAACGGTTGCCAAGCAACACACAGACACAAAGCATGCCTAAAAATTGGGGTGGTTAATAGCATTTATCTGGACATCACCATTAATTGTACAGCATCTTCTCTCGCTGTAGCAGTGGTGGGCGTAGATTCTAACGGTGCCGGCTGCTTTACAAATCCGTGGCAATATGGAGCCACGGATGTTCACTCCCATGGGCTCTAGTATACCAGGGAAAAAAAGACTCATCCTGTTCATGATAATAATGCTAAATTCGATTAATTTAGCACTTTTCAAAGTTTTCAGAGATGCTTTAAATTCAGTAGAATAAAAAAACTAAACACATTGGATATTTTAATTTTATTTTTGGATATAGCTAAGAAAGTAGCACAGTGTCTATAAACCGGAAAGGTCCTCATTTATAAGAAAATGTCCAATCTCACGGCTTTAAAATGCACATCAATGCAGTCATATATTGTTCACTGCATACATCTTGAGATAATAGTAGTAGAGCTGTTGCGGGTGATGTGTTTACAGATGTTCTGTGTGTATGTATCAGCTGGTAATGTTCACAAGAACAAACATTCATATTAATGTTCTGTTGTCCTCCTCACAGAAAGGAACCAATGAGCTTCTGAAATATTTAAGAGGAAGAATTAAAGGTACAGTTGACTTTTTGGGCTGACCTGAAACAGTTTTTTTCAATATACCTTAAAAGGGCTGAAACACTCGTGTGTTCATGAGACATGTCAGACACAAATGCCTTGTGGGCGACTGTGGCTTGGTGGTGAACAGGGTCGTCCTTCAATCAGAGGGTCGGCTTCCCCGCTAGCCAATGGCGATGTGTCCTTGGGAAAGACACTTAACCCCAAATGTCTCCCGTAAGTAAGGTGTGTGAATGGTAGCTACTCCTGATGGGCAGATGGCATCTTAGCTCCTCCCATCAGTGTATGAATGGGTGAATGATGTCATGTAATGTTAAAGCGCGTTGACACGTCGGAAGACTAGAAAAGCGCTATACAAGTACAGGTCCATTTACCATTTACAAAGCTTTACTAACTTGTTTCAGCAAAGATAACAAACCCATCAGTGTTTATCTCTCTCACAGAGAATTACTGGATCAGCAGGTTGTTTATGGTGATCAAGGTACTAGCTAGAATTTTCTGAGTTTGTAACCGCATCTCAAGGTCTCTGTGTAGAAGGAGGTGCAAAGCGGTTGGCTCTCAGGGCTGACAGGTATGGGGAGTGGAGAGAACCCCACCCAGAAAGGGTGTTTAATCAAACAGGGACTCAGAATTCACTGGGAGTGGGTCAGTACTACAAACCACTCACCCTGAGAAGAAGACTGGACCCCACAGACGATAGCTGTAGTGGGACCATCGGGTACAGGCCTGTCATGGCTTCAGTCAGAGAAGGAAAAAAAAAACGACCGTATCTTGGTCTAGGGCTTTAAGCAAAATCCAACAATTTATGTAATTGTATCATAATATAATACATTCCGTTGTGTAATATTTGGAGATGTATGAGGGGGGGTAATTAACACTATATGTATGTGTATATGAGGGTATGTATGTATGTATGTATGTATGTATGTATATACATACACATATATAGATTATTTAAGTGTGTGTGCGTGTGCGCGTGTGTGTTGCAGAGGATCCTGAGAGAGCAGATGAAGGGCAGACAGCTATGACCTTACCCAGCCAGGCCAGGGTCAATGTACACAACATTGCAACTCTCAAGTCATTGGTGTACAGGTTAGTGATACACTCGTGTGTTAATCTTTTTCATGAGAGCTTGGTGAGACACACTTGTTAGTTATGTACTTTGAGTTAATATAATGGTAGTATCTGTGCTTGTTGTGTCACTGCTATGTTAACACAGTGTTGAAGCAGCTGGTTGTTCCAGCTTTCCTTTTTGCATGTATCTGCAGTTCAGGGTGTGACCTTGGTTACACACTCAGTGTGCTGAGAGGGTTTTCACTTCTGATTAGATCAGTCAGGTTGCACAAACTTCTATGAAGCAGAGAAAACAGGTGAATGATAGTTATGATGTAAATAAATCACAATATGAACAGCTGATATTAGCTTATCTATTGGTATCAGCATATATGTGACATATATCTATCAGTAAGAAGAATGTTATGTTTAAGTTAATTTAGAAACCGTGTCTCTGTCCACTTTTATGTGTTATTTCGTTCTTTCTAAGTTTTCAATAAAGTTGTATCTAACTTAACTAAAATGTTTGTGTTTATTGAAAAGCCAGTGGTGTTCTATTATGTCAGACTTCAGTGTCCAGAACGCCTTCCTGCTTCAGCTCTGACCGACTCTTTGTTTTCTAGTTGTGTGCACAGTTTTCGTGTGCAATGACAAATTATTAGCAACATTTCAGATGTAAAATAAAGATTAGGTTTAGATCATCTGCATGTTAGTTTCACCCTGTCGACAGTGTTGTGTGTTGTTGTGACTACAGTTGTTGTCATGACTGATAAAAATAATGCATACTTTGTGTGTGTTTGTGTTTAGTGAGAAACATGCAGGTCATATTCCAGATGAGCTGTTTGATGCTGCAGCAGATCAAAGTGTTACCACTGTTAACTTCAGCAAGAACCAGCTGACCTCCATACCTCCCAGGTACACACACAACGCAGGTAGTACACACACACAACGCAGGTGATGCTGACATCGTCACTGTGTGACAGAGCTCAAAGATTGTATTGCACAGAAATGACTAGGGATGCTAGTTAGGATTTTATTGATACTAGTACTATAGTGACTGATTTCGGTGACTTGCCACTCGGCTGGGTGCGGGAGAAGATCCTGTTCCTTACTCGCTTTTACAAAGAGATTCCAGGCCGTTCGTATCTTTGGGTGAGGTTCCCGTTTAATTATAGTTCACAACTGACAATTGGCTTGATATCTATTGGTTTCCTGGTCTCCCTCAGGTGTGTTTTGTTTGCGGTAAAAACCGTGCGATCTCCCCGTCACCCATGCATCATTACATCTGTCAGTTGCACCTGTGCCCCATATATAAACTACCTGCCACACTAATACACACTGCCACCCGTGGTCAACCTGAGATAGGCTCCACATTCACACATATAATACACAGACATAACTAATGGCTCCTACAAGTACTCTTAGCGATACTGCTTATCAGTTTGTTTCCTTTTCGATACTTATTTTTTATTATTTTGGGAGGGAAAAAAAGAACCAAGATTGCTTTATTATTAATATGTAAACAAATAGTCTTTCTTGAACAGCAACAGCAGAAATGTTTAAATATCTCACTATTGTTATTGTCATAAACTATGAATAACTTAAGTTATTTTAAAGCTGCTAGTCTGTGTTGTTATAGGTTAGTGTTCTAACCTATAACAACACTGCTGCTCCATTATTAATAACTATGTATTAAACAACTGGGGAACATCTTCTCTGTAGCTGCTAGCATGAAGGGTGGCCTGGGATCGGGGAGGGGTAGGGTCATGGCTGCAGCCTCAGCCCGACTGCCTACAAAAAGTTCCCAAATCTTTAAAATACAGCCTTATGATTAACCTGTTGTTATGATCAAACTATGTATGGCATCGCTAACGTTACCTGCACTATGAGGATGGACGGCTGCTCAACAAACGTTTGAAAACGCTGCATTTCTGCAGATATCTGTTCTGCGTGTGAACTTGCCATATGTTGCGATAAATTGCTGGCCTTATTTGTCAGGTTTTAATGCATTTGATACAAGAGTTCTCAGCATCTAGTGGAGTAAAATGTAGCCACACGTTGGCTCTTTTTCTTCTTTCTGTCTCTCGCTGTACTGAGCCGGAGTCAGAGTATGACTCCGCCCCTCGTGCAAAGACATACACAGTTAGAATGAGGAGGTTTGCAACTCTGTAACTTCTAAAGTACCGATAGCAGAACCGTTAACTCTAGACGTTATCGATACTCCGGGTATTTACTGCTGTCTTATCTGTTCCTGTTTAGAACCAAGTATCGGGGGCATCCCTAGTGATGACTAACCTAATGTGTGTGCTGTGTTTGTAGACTGGTGGAGCTCTTATCCTCCCTGTCCGATATCAATCTGGGTTTCAACAGACTCACCTGTTGTTCTCCTGACGTCTGCAAGTTGCTGCAGCTGATGCACATCGACCTCAGGTACAGTCTAGAATGCTTGTTGCCCTTGTATAAAAGTTCTGCTTCCACTATATTGACATGGATGATTATTGTCCAAGGTGACACAGTCAAATGTCTTTTTTTTCCAACTGTTGCAAACCCAAAGATATTAAGTTTGTAAAGCTGCAAATATTCCTATCGGAGAGGCTGACACTGCAGTAATCAACCAATCCCTGTGTTATTATGTCTTGCCTCTTCTTCTTTCAGGAATAACCAGCTGAGGGATTTACCGTCTGAAATGAAGAACTTAACTAAACTATGCTCCATTATCCTCAATTACAACAGGTAACTCACTGATTTAGGACCAGTCCGACTCCAAACCCGTTTAGTGGAAATGAGGTTCATCACAAAACACACACCTTAGCTGCTGCTGTTTCATTTATCTGTTAAAAAAGTGTGTGTGTGTGTGTGTGTGTGTGTGTGTGTGTGTGTGTGTGTGTGTGTGTGTGTGTGTGTGTGTGTGTGTGTGTGTGTGTGTGTGTGTGTGTGTGTGTGTGTGTGTGTGTGTGTGTGTTTCAGCTCTGTAGTTCTCTCTGCTCACAATTGTACCAGACCAATCAATTAGTGTTACCATACAGATGGACAAGACTAGAGATGCACTAATATTACTTTTTTTTTAAGAGCATTTTGAGTACTTGCTGATACTGAGTACCAATATGAGTACTTAATAACACCATTACTGTTCTAACAATGATTTTGAAAACACTTTTTATTTTCATCAAATGCTCCTCACTTTCTGACTATAAGGAAATATACAACATAATGCTGTTGTTCTGCTGAAAGTTGGACCGTATACTCGTAGTTGATTTCAATATTTATTTATTTTTTATTGGCTTTTCCTGTTTTGCCCTTGGTGTGTCTCTGTCTCCCTCCTGTCTCATTGTGGACTCATCCATGGTCCGGCACGTTAACGGTCCTAACACAGAAACCTTTTGCTATCCTGGGGTTCAGGTCCACATTAACTCAGTGCTCCACACTGCAGCAGTTTGTTTCAGTGATCAAATTATATTAAACTCCAACAATCCAAAAAGCTGAAGGATGACTTTAAAACTTGGATTGACATAGTCAAGTCTTGCAGAAAATGTGTTAGTTCTGCACCACTGCCTCCTCCTCAGTTCAGAGATATGCAATTCATGCAAGTTTCTGGGGAGAGCGTGTCTCTGAAAGAGTTTCTTAAAAGGTCTAGTCTCACAGGTCTGGTAGTTGTGTGGCTCCATTGCTTTCTTTCTCACTTCAATAGCAGTGTATTGGTCAAGTCTTCAATGGTTTTGCTCATAGCCCCTCCCATGGTTTCAAGACCACTTGTCATTTCCTCCTAATAATAACAACGAAGATCCCATTACCAAATTTTCGATTTCATAATCAATCAAGAAGTCGTTAATGATGGCCTCATAGGAAAGCTGCTGGGAAAGGTCTCTATCTCCCTATTCAGACTGTTGTTACACATAGGCACCCAGTGAGATGATTGCCAATAAGTCCTTCAAACTGAACAATTTATTCACATCTTAAAGGATTGGATTACTTTTTGCTAACCAAGATTTGGCAGAGGAGTTTGGAGTATGGCCCATAAAGAACTGCGTTTGCCGGATTGTATTTTTATCAGCACTCCCAGGACCTCAGACCGGGGTGGAGGACTCGCTCAGGTGTTCAGGAACTCCCCAGCTTCGCTAGTCCATGTCGATGTGTCCTTGGGCAAGAGACTTAACCCTGATTGGCCACCGCAGGCTGTTCCTGTGGTGTGTGAATGTTCTATGAATGATTAGATAGTCCTGATGGGCAGGTGGCCCCTTGCATGGTGACCCCTCCCATCAGGGTGTGAATGGGTGAATGATGACAGGTAGTGTTAAAGCGCTTTGAGTGGTCGGAAGACTATATACAAGAGAGATATACAAGTACAGTCAATTTACCTTTTACCATACTGTATTTTTCAAGTCGGGTAATGAGCACTGGGACTTTCTCCTCACTGCAGATGACCAAAGTTGGTCGTTCAAATCTGTTTTATTGCATCTTAATTTACTGACCCCCTAGTTTTAATAGTTGAGTAATAGTTTAACTGTTGATGCCTTTTAAAAAGCCGTTGAAATGTAGAATGTCCCACATCAGGCCCATCTTATTTTTGTTATATTCCAGTCAAGTTCAGGATTCACTTTACGGTTTTAGTTTTCACAAATAGAGCCCTGCATGGCCAAGGACCTGAGTATATCTCTGACCTGCTCCATCCCTATATCACCAGCAGGTCACTTAGGTCTTCTGACCGGCTGAAACTGAAATGTGACCATGCCTTTCAAGTGGTGGCACGACACTGTAATGCTCTTCCTGTTGACACTCAATATTTGGTCTCTGTTGATGTCTTTAAATATCAGTTGAAGACTCATATATTCAAACAAGCATTTTTGTCACCTTGTGTTTTTGTAATTTTGTGTTTTTAACAAAGTTATTGTTTAAGGGTTTTTATATTTTATTTTCATTTTATCAATACTATATTCTTGTGAAGCTCTTTGTGTATAGGGTTCCATGAGAGGTGTTATACAAATGTATTATTATTAAGTGTTATTATATTATTAAAACTAAGGACACTGTGAAAAACCTTGCTGCTCAGCTCTGGAACCAAGTTCCTGATTGTATCAAAGGTGCTATCAAAACCATAACCACATTCAAATCTAGACTTGACTGTTCTCAGATGTTAACTGATGGGTCAGGGAGCGGAGCATTCGCTGAACTAGTTAGAAGTAAAGTGAGTCTCCTACAGTTTGTCCACTCTGTGTTTTTACTCATCACAGGTTCAAGTCCTTCCCTGAAGTCCTTTATCAGATAGTTTCCTTGGAGACTGTGTTGCTTGGTAACAACCAAGTGGACGAGGTGGACCCTCATCGTCTGATAAAGTTGGTTCATCTGTCGACACTGGATCTGTCAAACAATGACCTGCTGAACATCCCCCCTGAACTGGGCCTGTGTGCCAGCCTCAGGTATGGAGTACAGTCTGTCCATTGTCCCAACATGTTAGTGTCTGAGCTTCTTCTCTGCAGCACACCACCACCAGTCAGCTCCACTCACTCTGGTGGTCAGTATTTCCCATGATGCTCTGTAGGAGTCACACTATGATCATGACATGTATCCACATTTCCTCTTGGTAGCTGAATATCTTCAGCTCTGTTTTCAGTCCCTTCTTAAAGCACAGTGTGTCTTAATGTGTAGTACTTACTTGTGGTTAGGTCTAATTGTGTTTTCAAAATGATCAGTGTTTATTTTGAGTTGAGAAAAATGGATTTCAAAATCGATAATTGTAAGACCTATATTGTTTCTCAGGTGTCTCAGTCTGGAGGGGAATCCTTTCCGCACACCCAGAGCAGCCATTGTGGCCAAAGGAACAGATGCAGTGTTGGGCTACCTCCGCAGCCGTATACCTACATGATCCCAGACCTCAGCCCAGATGGCTCCACCACCATGCTCACAGATCTTTTTTTTATCAATGTTGACATTTAAATGCATTAAAACAAACCCCCCGATTGCTCTTATCTTGATGTTACACAAGTCTGCAATTCAAAATCCACAGCATTACAGTCAGCGTTCCCTCTGACGTTGATCTGCTTTGGTGGATGCGTTGAATGTCATGAATAGTTCTGGACAATCGGATTCAAACTGATGCCTACATGTTTGACTGAAAAAAAATCACTTAATAAAGTTGTTGAAAATTAGAGGGAGTGGTTGCATAATAGTGTAGTAGCAGCAGTAGTTCTAGAATAGCAGCTTTAAAAACGAAATTTAAGATGGTCCAAAACTTTATTTATCCAGATAGAAATTGTTGTGAAGCTGTTGCAGTTTTTCGACATGCTACACTGACTTTCTTTTCGACATTCTATCGTAATACTTTTTTCCCTTTTTTCGATATGCTTCAATATTACTATTTTGAAGACGTTTTTTGACATGCTATAGTTTGACTTTTTCACTTTTTTCAACATAATATACTATGACTTTTTTCGACATTCTACAGTATGACTTTTTTCAAAATGCTGTACTATGACTTTTTGAAATGCTATAGTATTACATTTTTCCCTTTTTCGACATGCTATACTATGACTTTTTTTCGACATGCTATAGTTTGACTTTTTCACTTTTTTCAACATGCTATACTATGACTTTTTTCACTTTTTGCGACATGCTATTATGTTATATGACATGCTATATGACGTTTTTCCCATGTATGACTTTTTTCGACATGCTATAGTATTCAACGTGGTATACTATGTATATAAAGTCATACTATAGCATGTTGAAAAAAAGTTATAGTATATTATGTCTAAAAAAGTAAAAGGATAGTATGTCCAAAAAAGTCAAAGTTTAAGTTTTTTTTAAGTATAATATGTTGTTAAAAAGGGGAAAAAGTCATACTATAGCATGTCGAAAAAAAATTCATAGTATAGCATGTTGAAAAAAGGGTCCTATTCCCAGCCTGAAATGTTTTTTGGGAGCATAAAAATTGGAAATTCAGCTTTAAGGCAGAAAAGTGGTGTAAGCATCAGGTATTCATGTAAATAACATGAAACTTGAAGGTCTGCTGTTCTGGGACACTTTATAGAGGAAAATAAAGTAAACTATGTATTCTTCAACAAAATCCACTTTTGGCCTGTTCCCTAGCCTGAAACGTCTTTTGGGAGCATAAAAACTGTAAATACAAATTTTAAGGTAAATAAGTGATTGAAGATTCAGGTAATAATGAAAATAATCTAATAGTCTAATAATCTAATAATCTAAAATGAAAATCTTTAAAGTCTGCTGTTCTGGGACTCTTTATTGAGGAAAATCAAGTAAACTGTATTTTTCAACAAAATCCACTTTTGGCCTCTTCCCAGCCTGAAATGTCTTTTGAGACCATCAAAACTGAAAAACTTAAGGCAGAAAAGTGATGAAGACATCATGTATTCATGACTATAACATGAAACTTGAAAGTCTGCTGTTCTGTGACTCTATTGAGGAAAATCAAGTAAACTATGTATATTTTCATGAATACCTAATGCTTCAATAACTTTTCGGCCTTAAACCTGCATTTCCACGTTGTATGCTCTTAAAAGATGTTTCAGGCTGGGAAGAGGCCAAAAGTGGATTTTGGTGAAAAATACGTAGTTTACATGATTTTCCACAATGAAGTGTCACTTTTTTCAACATGCAATCGTATTACTTTTTTTGACATGATATACGATGACTTTTTTCAACATGCTATAATATGACTTTTTTTGACATGATATACGATGACTTTTTTCAACATGCTTTACTATGACTTTCTTCCATTTTTTCGACATGCTATAGTTTGATTTTTTGGACTTTTTTCAACATGCTACAGTACTAATTTATTCAATAGTACTGTAGACTTTTTCGAGATGCTATACAATGACTTTTTTTGATATGCTCTAGTATGACTTTCACTTTTTTCAACATGCTATATTATGACTTTTTTCAACATGCTATACTATAGCATTTTTTGACATGCTATAGTTTGACTTTAACCCTTTTTTCGACTTACTGTAGTTTGACTTTTTTTCCCTTTTTTCGACAGAATATACTTTGACTTTTTTGACATGCTATAGTTTGACTTTTACCCTTTTTTCGACATGCTACACTGTGACTTTTTTTCTATATAATATACCATGACTTTTTTTTTGACATGCTATACTATGACTTTTTTCTACATGATATAGTTTGACTTTTTCACTTTTTTCAACAAGTTATACTATGACTTTTTTCAACAATTTATACAATGACTTTTTTTGACATGATATAGTATGACTTTTTTTGAAGTTTTTCGAAGTAGTTTGACTTTTTTCACTTTTTTCAACATGATATACTATGACTTTTATTTTGACATGATATACTATGAATTTTATTTCGACTTTTTTTGATATGCTATAGTATGACATTTTTCCCTTTTTTTGACACGATATAGTATGACTTTTTTTGACATGCTATAGTTTGAATGTTTCACTTTTTTCAACATGTTATACTGACTTTTTTCGACATTCTATAGGATTACTTTTTTCCCTTTTTTCAACACGCTATACTCGTGACTTTTTTTCAACATGCTACACTATGACTTTTTATTCGACTTGCTATAGTGTGACTTTTTTCAACAAGCTGTACTATGACATTTTTCAACATGCAACACGAAAAACTTAAAAAAAGACATACTATGGCATGTAAAAAAAGGCTACACTATGCCTTTTTTTACATGCTATAGTATGGCTTTTTTTAAGTTTTTCGACATGCTATAGTTTGACTTTTTTCACTTTTTTCAACATGCAATCGTATTACTTTTTTTCGACATGCCGAAAAAAATAGCCTGTCGAAAAAAGAGTAATACGATTGCATGTTCTACGACCTTTTTTCGACATGCTATAGTTTGACTTTTTCACTTTTTTCGACATACTAAAGTGCGACTTTTTTTCGACATTATATACTATGACTTTTTTAGACATGCTATACTATGACTTTTTTCAACAAGCTATACTATGACTTTTATTTCGACATGATATACTAAGACTTTTATTTCGACATAATATACCATGACTTTTTTTTTTTATATGATATACTATGACTTTTTTGAACATGCTATTGTATGACTTTTTTTAAGTTTTTCTATGGCGTTTTTTGAATTGCCATTTTTTTTTACTTTTGACTTTTTTCAACATGCTACACTATGCCTTTTTTTACATGCTATAGTATGACTTTTTTGAAGTTTTTCGACATGCTATAGTTTGACTTTTTTCACTTTTTTCAACATGCAATCATATTACTTTTTTTCGACATGCCGAAAAAAATAGCATGTCGAAAAAAAGTAATACGATTGCATGTTATGACTTTTTTTCGACATGCTATAGTTTGACTTTTTCACTTTTTTCAACAAGTTATACTATGACTTTTTTCAACATGATATACTATGACTTCATTTGACATGCTACAGTATGACATTTTTCCCTTTTTTCAACATACTAAAGTAAGACTTTTTTTCCTTCTTTTCGACATTATATACGATGACTTTTTTCAACATGATATACTGACTATTTTCGACATGCTATACTATGACTTTTTTCAACAAGCTATACTATGACTTTTATTTCGACATAATATACCATGACTTTTTTTAACTTTTTTTTCAATATACTACAGCATTACTTTTTTTTACTTTTTATCGACATGCTATACTATGACTTTTTTTCAATATACTGTAGACTTTTTCGACATGCTATACTGTTACTTTTTTCAACATGCTACACTATGACTTTTTTTGACATACTCTTGTAAGTTTCTTTCCCTTTTTTCGAATGCTTTAGTATTTCTTTTTTTCGATATGATGTAGACTTTTTCGACATGCTATATTATGACTTTTTTCAATATGCTATACTCTGACTTTTTTTAACCTGCCTATAGAATGTCGAAAACTAAAAGTTTGACTTTTTTCCCTTTATTCAACATGTTATACTATGACTTTTTTTGACATGCTATACTTTGACGTAGATTTTGAAATGATAAACTGACTTTTTTTTCGACATGCTATGACTTTTCTTTACATGCTATAGTTTTACTTTTTTTACTTTTTTTCGACATTCTATAGTATGAGTTTAATGTCGACATGATATACTATGACTTTTTTTCAACATGCTATGTAGGATGACTGTTTTCCCTTTTTTCAAAATAATATACTATGACATTAATTTCGACAAGCTTTACTATGACTTATTCGAAAAAAAGTAATACAAAAGCATGTTGAAGAAAGTGAAAAAAGTCAAACTGTAGCATGTTGAAAAAAGTCATAGTATAGCATGTTGAAAAAAGTCATCGTATAGCATGTTGAAAAAAGTGAAAAAGTCAAACTATAACATGTCGCAAAAAAGTCATACTATATTATGTTGAAAAAAGGGAAAACAGTCATCCTATAGCATGTCAAAAAAAGTCTTAGTATAGAATGTCAAAAAAAAGTCACACTATAGCATGTCGAAAAACATTCATAGTATAGGATGTCGAAAAAAAGGAAAACAGTCATCCTAACTTTAAAAAAGTCAAACTATACCATGTCAAGAAAAGTCATCTATAGCATGTTGAAAAAAAGTCATCGTATATCATGTCGAAATAAAAGTCAAACTATAGCATGTTGAAAAAAGTGAAAAAAGTCAAACTATAGCTTTTCGAAAAACTTCATCGTATAGCATATCGAAAAATTTCAAAAAAGTCATGCTATAGCATGTAAAAAAAGTCATTGTGTAGCATGTTTAAAAAAGTGAGAGTATAGCATGTTGAAAAAAGTCATAGTATAGCGTGTTAAAAAAAGGGAAAAAAGTAAAAAAAAGTAATTCTATGTTTTTGTCGAAAAAAAGTCATACTATAGCGTGTTTAAAAAAGTGAAAAAGTTAAACTATACAAAAAATGTTCGACGTTCCGTTCGAGAATGTACCTGTTCCTGAGGTTTTCTTTTTGTTTGTTGTTGTACGTTTTATTTTGCGCTGCACTGCACACATGCATGCTATTATTAAATTATTTTGACATTCCCCTCTACCATCAATCATTTTTATGTTGAAAAAAGGGAAAAAAGTAATCCTATAGAATGTCGAAAACATGTTATACCATAGAATGTTGAAAAAAGTCATAGTATAACATGTTGAAAAAAGTTAAAAATTCAAACTATAGCATGTCAAAAAAAGTCATACTATATCGTGTCGAAAAAAGGGAAAAATGTCATACTATAGCATGTCAAAAAAAAGTCATAGTATATCATGTCGAAATTAAAGTCATAGTATATTATGTCGAAAAAAAGGAAAAAAGTCTTACTATAGCATGTCAAAAAAGTCAGTGCAGCATGTTGAAAAAAGTCAATATATAGCATGTCGAAAAAAAGTCAAAAAAGTAATGCTATAGCATGTCGAAAGAAAGTCATAGTATAGCTCGTTTAAAAAAGGGAAAAAAGTCATCCTCCAGGATGTCGAAAAAAATCTTATACTGTTGAAATGAATGTTGAAAAAACTCACACGATAGCATGTTGAAAAAAAGTAAAAAAAAAGTCATACTATAGTATGTTGAAAAAAAAGGCATAGTGTAGCATATTGAAAAAAGTCAAGTCAAAAAAATGGCAATTCAAAAAACGTCATAGAAAAACTTAAATAAAGTCATAGTATAGCATGACAAAAAAAGAAGTCATGGTATATTATGTCGAAATAAAAGTCATAGTATATCATGTCGACATAAAAGTCATAGTATAGCTTGTCGAAAAAAGTCATAGTTTAGCATGTTGAAAAAAGTCACAATATAGCATGTCGAAAAAAGGGAAAAAAGTGAAACTACAGCATGTAAAAAAAGTCATACTATATCATGTTGAAAAAAGTGAAAAAGTTAAACAATAGCATGTCAAAGTATATCATGTCGAAAAAGTCTAGTATATTGAAAAAAATGTCATACTATATATAGCATGTTGAAGAAAGTGAAACATGTCGAAAAACGTCATAGAAAAACATAAAAAAAACTCATAATATAACATGTAAAAAAAGTATATCATGTTGAAAAAAGTCATAGTATAACTTGTTTTAAAAAGCGAAAAAGTGAAACTATGGCATGTTGAAAAAAAGTAATACGATTGCATGTTGAAAAAAGTGAAAAAAGTGAAACTATAGCGTTTCGAAAAACTTCATAGTATAGGATGTCGAAAAAAAAGTCATACTATAGTAAGTAAAAAAAGTAATGCTACAGCATGTCGAAAATGCTATATCCTATATTTAAAAAAGTGAAAAAGTCAAACTATAGCATATCGAACAAAGAGAAAAAAATCTTACAAGAGTATGTCAAAAAAAGTCATAGTGTAGCATGTTGGAAAAAGTCAAAAAAGTAAGAAAATGGCAATTCGAAAAACGTCATAGAAAAACTTAAGTCATACAATATCATGTTGAAAAAAGTCATAGTATAGCATGTTGAAAAAAGTCATAGCATATCATGCCGAAAACTAAAAGTTTTAGTATAGCATGTCGAAAAAAAGTTATAGTGTAGCATGTTGAAAAAAGTTATAATATAGCATGTCGAAAAATTGTCACAATATATATCATGTCGAATACTAAAGCATATGGAAAAAATAAAAAAAAAGTAAAGAAAAATGGCTATTCGAAAAACGTCATACAATATAAAAATGCATGTAAAAAAAAGTCATACTATAGCATTTTGAAAAAAGTCCTAGTACAACATGTCAAAAAAAGTCATACTAAAGCATGTTGAAAAGTTTGAAGTTTTTCGACATCCTATACTATGAAGTTTTTCGACATGCTATAGTTTGACTTTTTTCCCTTTTTTCAACATGCTATACAATTACTTTTTTTCTACATGCTATAGTAGTACTTTGTTTTCGACATGCTATGACTTTTTTCAACATTCTATTGTATGACATTTTTTTCAACATTCTATAGGATGACTTTTTTCCCTTTTTTCAACATGCTATAGCATTACTTTTTTGACTTTTTTGACATGCTTTAGCATTACTTATTTGACTTTTTTTCAACATGCTATACCATGACTTTTCAACATATTATACTATGACTTTTTTCAACATGCTGTGCTATGACTTTTTTTCGACATTCTATACTATGAAGTTTTTCGACATGCTATAGTTTGACGTTTTTCACTTTTTTTAACATGCTATCGTATTACTTTTTTTCGATATGCTGTAGACTTTTTCGACATGCAAAACAATACTTTGACTTTTTTCGACATGCTATACTACGACTTTTTTGAACATGCGACACTATGACTTTTTTTCGACATTCTATACTATGACCTTTTTGAAGTTTTTCGGCATGCTATAGTTTGACTTTTTCTATTTTTTCAACATGCAATCGTATTACTTTTTTTCGACATACTTTAATATGACTCTTTTTTTCGACATGCTATAGTTTGACTTTTTCACTTTTTTTCAACATGTTATACTATGACTTTTTTCAACATGCTATACTATGACTTTTTTTGAAATGCTATAGTATGACATTTTTCTTTTTTTTCGACGCTCTAAAGTAAGACTTTTCCTTTTTTTCGACATGCTATACTATGACTTTTTTTCGACATGCTATAGTATGACTTTTTTCAACATAATATTCCAATTATTTTGAACATGCTATCCTATGACTTATATTTCGACATGCTATACTATGACTTTTTATCAATATGCTATAGCATTACTTTTTTGACTTTTTGACATGTTATACTTTACTTTTTAGAATTTCTTTTACATGCTATACTATGACGTTTTTCGACATGCTATAGTTTGACTTTTTTCATTTTCTTCAAAAGTTTTTCGAAAGAAAAGTCATAGTATATCTTGTCGAAATTAAAGTCATAGTATATTATTTTGAAATAAGGGAAAACAGTCATCCTACAGAGCATTTCGAAAAAAGTCATAGAATAGCATGTTGCTATGCTATGCAACATGCTATTCTATGACGTTTTTCGACATGCTATAGTTTGACTTTTTTCATTTTCTTCAAAAGTTTTTCGAAAGAAAAGTCATAGTATATCTTGTCGAAATTAAAGTCATAGTATATTATTTTGAAATAAGGGAAAACAGTCATCCTACAGAGCATTTCGAAAAAAGTCATAGAATAGCATGTTGCTATGCTATGCAACATGCTATTCTATGACGTTTTTCGACATGCTATAGTTTGACTTTTTTCATTTTCTTCAAAAGTTTTTCGAAAGAAAAGTCATAGTATATCTTGTCGAAATTAAAGTCATAGTATATTATTTTGAAATAAGGGAAAACAGTCATCCTACAGAGCATTTCGAAAAAAGTCATAGAATAGCATGTCGAAAAACTTCATTGTATAGCATGTCGAAAAACTTCAAAAAAGTCATACTATAGCATGTCGAAAAAAAGTCTTAGTATAGAATGTTGAAAAATGGGAAAAAAGTCATCCTATAGCATGTAAAAAAAAGTCATAGTGTAGCATGTTGAAAAAAGTCATAGTATAGAATGTCGAAAAAAGTCATAGTATTGCATGTCGAAAAAAGTCATCGTATAGCATGTTGAAAAGAGGGGAAAAAGGGGGCTTCCGGTGACGCCATGACACGAGTCGCAGCATAGAAACAGAGCTCCGTCGGACAAACCAAGAAATGTGACAACTAAATCTAAATTATACGTTAAATGGTAAAGAAAAGACCACCTCTACAGAATGAGTTTGACTACTAGACAAAAGAAGCAAGACACCTCGAAGGAAACGAAGGATAAACAGAACCCTCCAAATCAGACTAACGCTAGCTTAAGCTTCGCTGGCAGAAGAGCTGAGTCGGAAATGGACGTACTACAAGAGTTGAGGAAACTTCGTAAAGAAAATCAAGACGGACATAATAACACTAAGATGTCTCTGGAATGACTAGAACAAGCTGTTACTGACATAAAAGACCAAGTGAAGGAGCATGAAGAAAGAATCGGACAGATAGAAGAAAGACTTGGCACAGCCGAAGATACAGAAATGCAATACCGCAGAGCGCTATGGTATCTGCTCCACCGCGACCTCACGCGGTGGAGCAGCGTCATGCCCTCATGGTCATGGTCATGGACCTCACGGCGAAATGTGACGACCTCCAGAATAGACTGAGACGGAACAACCTAAGAATCTTTCAAATTCCAGAAGGAAGTGAAGGAAAAGACACAGCGGGATTCGTGAAAGAGCTGCTGCAAAAGGTACTCAAACTACCACCATTTCTGGTGGTAGTTTGACATTAAGATTGAAAGGGCGCATCGCTCACTCGTCTCCAAGCCTAACGATGAAACAGCTCCCCCAAGATCGATAATCGTAAGATTTGTTGACGCAGCGGTGAAAGAAACGATCATACGGGAAGCATGGAGCCAGGGACAGGTTTTTTTCCAAGACACACGGATCTTCTTCGACTAAGACTATTCACCAGATCTACAAAAGAGACGGGTGAAAGTCCACGAAGTTGTCAAGCAACTTAAAAAGAAAGACATACAAGCGAAATGCCTGTACCCAGCACAACTGAAACTTAAACTGAGGATGTTTTGTTTTGACGTTCTATGAGTGGTTCACACTCACTTAAACCTTTCTTACAAACTATTGTAATATTGGTCATATTAGCACTATGTGCATTTTTTCCCACAGAGAGGTTAGGTCACACCTCTATATCTTCTATATTATTCATGTTATTCTTATGTTTTCCTTGACAGATGTTATCAAATTTATTTCTATTATTTTTATTTTTATTATTTTTACTTTTCCTGACATGCATGCCCAGGCAGAGAAGAGAACATGTTATAACAATACGTAGAGACTATGGCCTACCTGAATTTCATCAGTTACAATATAAAAGGAATTAACAATCCAATTAAAAGAAAATAAATTCCAGGGCAATTAAAAAAAATGCAGTGTTCGGTAGCCCTAATTCAGGAAACACACTTATCTGAATTAGAACACCTAAAACTAAAAAGAGAGTGGGTTGACTAGGTCTATAGTGCATTGTGTAAGAAGGGGAAGAAAAGAGGGGTAGCTATCCTGTTTAGTAAATCGGTGTACTACAGTAATGAGAAAACCTTCCAAGATGCGGAGGGCCGTTACGTAATGGTGATTGGAACTGTTGGGGGCATAAAGATAACCCTCTTAAATATATATGCCCCAAATGAAGACTGTCCACTTTTCTTTAAAAACAATTGTGGCTCTAGTGGCTGATAAAGGTGAAGGGATTATACTTATAGGAGGAGACTTTAATTGTACACTGAACACCAAATTAGACAGACTAATGGCAATAACAAGACCCCAGTCTAAAATGTCTAAGGACCTATCAGATATGTTGAAGGAGCTAGGCCTAGTGGATGTCTGGCGACATCTTCACCCTGGGGAGAAAGATTTCACATTCATGTCCCAAGTACATGGGAGCTATTCGAGGATAGACTATTTCTGCATGTCAAAGAGAGACATACATCGAGTAAAAGAAAGTACAATCGAACCAATTACAATTTCCGACCATGGTCCGGTCGTTATGAAAATAAATCTAGGTCTAGAGAATCACTTTAGATACTGGAGGATCAATGTTTCATTGTTGACAGACACTCAAATCAAACAAGAAATACAATCCGGTCTATCTGAGTACTTTGCCATAAATGATGATGGTAATGTTTCTCCCTCAATATTATGGGACGCTGTAAAGGCCACAATGAGGGGGAAAATTATTTCTATAGGATCTAGAATAGAGAAACAAAGACTCGTGAAACAACAAGAACTGGAACTCGAATTAAAAAGATTAGAGAGAGAACACAAAAAACATAGACAAGATGATACACTTAAAAAGCTTAAGGAAGTTAGGCTACGGTTGGATGAGGCACTATCATATAAGGCAGAAGGAGTTCTCAGGTATATTAATAGAAAATACTACGAAATGGGAAATAAAGCTAGCAGGTTGTTGGCTTTTCAACAGAAAGTCCAAGCTAGCCGTGCAATTCCTAAAATTAAACACCCCGAATCTAACAGTCTGGAGACTCACCATAAGGAAATATCAGATGCCTTTGCAAAATATTACAAACAATTATATAAGAGTCAAGAACAAGAATCAAAAAAAGAGAAAATAAAGGGAGTTTTTGAAACCCCTCAAAATGACCAAAATGTCAAACGAGGAAGCAACCAAATTAGTAGATCCCATCACACAAGATGAAATTAAAGAAACCATTGCTAAATTAAAAAACAACAAATCGCCGGGAACAGATGGGTTTTCTGGAGAATACTACAAAGCCTTTGTGAATGACCTCACCCCTATACTATGCAAAATATATAACTATGTACTAAAAGCGGGAGACCCACCAAAATCATGGTCCGAAGCCATGATTACAGTCCTACATAAAGAAGGAAAAGATCCCTTACAATGCACCAGCTATCGTCCAATAAGCCTCCTATGCGTAGACTATAAAATCCTGACCTCCATCCTGGCTACCAGAACCCCAAAATATATTAAAAAAATAATAAAACCAGACCAAACAGGATTCATCCTAGGCCGTCAAGGAACAAACAACATAAGAAGAGCCCTAAATGTACAATCAATAGCTTCAAGAGACAGACAACCTTCAATGCTTCTCAGCTTAGATGCTGAAAAGGCATTTGACAGAGTTGACTGGTTATTCCTGGAACAAACATTGATAGCGATGGGCTTCGGAGAAGAATTTGTTACCTGGATCAACTTGCTATATAGAGACCCAAGATCAAAAGTCAGAGTGAATGGTCACTGTTCAGAATTTTTCAAGGTGGAGAGGGGCGTGAGACAGGGGGATTCACTGTCACCCATCCTCTTTGTGCTTAGCGTTGAACCCCTAGCAGAAGCTATACGCCAAAATATACAAATTCAAGGAATAGTGGACGAAGGTGGAACAGACCATAAAATAGCTCTGTTTGCAGATGACATTTAGCTTTTTATAAAAAAAAAACACTTCTCTCCATTCCTGCACTTATGCAGTCTCTGCAAAAATACGGCTCAGTATCAGGGTATAAAATTAATGAAAACAAATCAGAGGCGATGATGATATCCAGGATTTGGCCCACGCAGTTGAATGAGGCTGTTTCCTTTCACTGGTCTAAACAAGGATTTAGATATTTGGGAATTAATGTTACACCTAGCTCTACACAGCTGTTTGACGCCAATTACAATAAGTTAATCAAACAAATAAAAAATGACATGACACGTTGGGAAATCCTTCCTCTCTCATTGTTTGGGAGAGCGGAGACGATGAAAATGAATGTGTTACCCAGACTCCTCTTTTTGTTTCAGTCCCTACCTGTGGCAGTACCGGTTTCTATCTTCAACATGTTAAATAAATTACTCTCAAAATTCATCTGGCAGAATAAGAGACCTAGGATAAGGCTCAAAGCATTGCTTCTGCCCAAAGATAAAGGAGGCCTGGGCCTACCAAATCTTAAACTATATTATTTGGCAGCACAACTAACAGCAATAGTGGCATGGATTGGAAACGACCAGGAGACAGGATGGACCCAGATAGAACAAAGCACAGCTAATCGTATATCTCTATCAACATTGCCCTTTATTGACATAAAATCCTTTAATACAATCAAAAATGGATCAAACAAATGGATAAAACGCACACTGAAGATTTGGACAATAATAAAGAAAACACTTGGAGGACCAAGCTCACTCTCAAGGGCTATGCCACTTGTAGGCAACATAGAATTCCCTCCCTCTACGTGGGATAGGGGATTTAGAAGATGGGCTGATTAAGGTCTTAAAACTATCAATCAATTATTTGACAGAACAGAACTCAAATCCTTCTCCCAGCTGCAAGAGCAATATACACTTCCATCAAATGACTTGTATAGGTACCTCCAAATGAGACACTATATTACAAACCATAAAGATAGACAGTTAGTCAGAAAAAACCCTAATGTAATAGAAGACTATTTTATTAATATTGCAGAAAAACGTTTTCCAACTAAAAACCACGTCTCTCACATATATAGAAGGCTTACAGCTGACAATTCGCAAAATACATGGAACATCAAGGAAAAATGGGAATTGGAATTAAATGTTATAATTGAAGATAAAACATGGGAAGATATGTGCAACAAATGTCAACAAATGGACATTAAAAATCAGATATTTCAATACACCTCTTATAATCTCTTCATATGTGAAGGATCCCTTGGCTTCATTATGTTGGAGAAAATGTGGAAAAATAGGAGATCACACACATATCTTTTGGGACTGTCCAGCAGTTCAAGAGTTATGGAAAAATATCAAAGCAAAAATCGATAAAATCATCTGCGTATACTTTTAATGATTGCCAGGAAAATGATAACTGTGAACTGGAAGGATGCAAAACCACCAACCATAACTCAGTGGAGACAGAGACTAAAACAGCTTTATACAATGGAAAAAATGACTGCAACTTTACAAATGAAAATAGATACCTTTACAAGAAGATGGACTTGTGTTACATTATACCTCGATGTTTGAACAACTGAGAGGGGTAGTGGTAACAAAACTGAGATGTACTAGGAGGAATACCATCGCTAAGCTAACTTGTAAATCCTGCTTTGATATGAATGGCAACCTTCTGCTATCAGTTTTCTTTCATTTCAGTATCTTTTATTTTACTTTGGTTATTTATTTAATTTTTTATATTTACTGCATATATCATTTAATTGTACGTAATTTAGCTATTCAGTCCTCCCCTCCCTCCCCCTTCAATCCTCCTTGTGGAGTGCATGTGTAAAGGCATATACATGTGGGAAGGCATATATGGGTTTGCTGTGCGGGTATGTGTGTGGATGTAGATGGTTGTGTATAAGTAGATGCATATGTATAAGCATTTGTTGGCGTAGATGTGCATGTATGTAAAGGTTAGCATTTATACTCGCTATAAGCTAAACTATTGATACTAGTACTACTGTTTTTCATTATTTACTATTTATTTTTATTTTATTATGTTTATTTAAGTCAAGGCTTGTTCTGTTGTGTTGAAAATGCAAAATAAAAAGTAAAAAAAAAAAAAAAAAGGGAAAAAAGTCAACCTATAGAATGTCGAAAAAAATGTCACACTATAGAACGTTGAAAAAAGTCATATTATAGCATGTTGAAAAAAGTGAGAAAAGTCAAACTATAGAATGTCGAAAAACGTCATAGAGTAGTATGTTGAAAAAAGTCATAGTAAAGCTTGTTGAAAAGTCATAGTATAGCATATCGAAAAAAGTCATAGTATAGCATATTGAAAAAAGTCATAATATAGCATGTCGAAAAAGTCTACATCATATCGAAAAAAAGAAATGCTAAAGCATATCGAAAAAAGGGAAACAAATTTTACAAGAGTATGTCAAAAAAGTCATAGTGTAGCATGTCGAAAAAAAGGAAAAAAGTCATACTTTACCATGTCGAAAAAAGGGAAAGAAATCTTACTATAGCATGTCAAAAAAGGTCATAGTATACCATGTTGAAAAAAGTTATAATGTAGCATGTCGAAAAAAAGTCACAGTATAGCATGTCGAAAAAAGGGAAAAAAGTCTGACTATAGCATGTAAAAAAAAGTCATACTATAGCATGTACAAAAAATAATACTATAGCATGTCAAAAAAAAGTCATAGTGTAGCATATCGAAAAAAGGGAAGAAAGTCATACTTTACCATGTTGAAAAAAGTGAAAAAGTCAAACTATATCATGTCGAAAAATGTCATACCCTAGCATGTTGAAAAAAGTCACAGTATAGCATCTCGAAAGTCTACAGCATATTGAAAAAAAGTAATACTATAGCATGTTGAAAAAAGTGAAACAAATGTCAAACTATAGCATGTCGAAAAACGTCACAGAAAAACATAAATGTCGAAGAAAAGTCATAGTATAGCATGTCGAAAAGTCTACAGCATATCGAAAAAAAAGTAATACTAAAGCATGTTGAAAAAAGTCTTAGTATATTACGTCGTAGCGTAACGTCGTAGCGTAACGTCGTAGCGTAACGTCGTAGCGTAACGTCGTAGCGTAACGTTGCAGCGTAACGTCTTAACGTAGCGTTGTAACGTAACGTCGTAACTTAACGTCGTGACGCAAATTCGTGACGTAAGATCGTCACATAACGACGCAACGTAACGTAACGTCGTGACGGAACGATGTAACGGAACGACTTAACGGAATGTCGGAACGGAATATCGGAACGGAACATTTCTAACGGAACATCGAACATTTTTTGTATAGTTTAACTTTTACACTACAACATGCTATAGTATGACATTTTTTTTAGACATGCTATAGTATGACTTTTTTTGACATGCTACAGCATTACTTTTTTTCGACATGCTATACCACCACTTTTCTTGACATTTTTTTTGACATTGTATAGTAAGACGTTTTTCGACATTCTATAGTTTGACTTTTTTCCTTTTTCGACTTGCTATACTATGACTTTTTTCAACATGCTATACTATGACTTTTTTCAACATGCTATAGTATGACTTTTTTCGACATGCTATAGCATTACTTTTTTTACTTTTTTTCGACATGCTATAGCATTATTTTCTTGACTTTTGACTTTTTTGACGCGCTATAGGATGACGGTTTTCCCTTTTTTCAACATAATATACTATGACTTTTATTTCGACATGATATACTATGACTTTTTTTCGACATGCTAAAGCAGGGGTGGGCAATTATTTTTCCCAAGGGGCCACATGAGAAACAAGGACTGTTGTGGAGGGCCGGACCAATAGACTTAACTCAATCCCGCTCAATATTATTCCACCTCTTTATAAAAAGCAGTAAATTGTATGGTTTTGATAAGCTGCGAGCGGCAAGAGTGAATGTCATTATTAATGGTGGAATGTAACCAAGTATAATTACTTAAGTACTGTACTTAAGTAGAAATTTAATGTACTTTACTTGAGTATTTCCATTTCATTCAACTTTGTACTTCCTCCACTAACGGCATTGTGTCCTAAGTCGAACGGTTGTTAGCTAACTTTCCAATAAAATTCCACTTAAAATATTGCTAAAAATGATCGTATAACGTTTTCAGCCGATTTAATGGTGTTAAACTAAACTTTAACTTCTTACCTTTCCAGCCAAGTTTAGTTTTAATTTTTAGAGTTAGCTTTGACTTTACTAGAGCCGGTAAAAGGAAGCTAATGCCGGTAAATTAGCCGCGCGCCGCTATTGTCCTGAGTCGAACGATCTTCTATCCTCGTAGTAAACACCGGGCGCTGATGGTTTTTAGAGGATATCAACTTGTTCCAGGGTCACCAACATGCCCATCAGGGCTGTCAACACATCCGGGACCGTAGTTCTGTCCTTCACAATAAGATATCACGCTTCAACAACTCCAAACTATGCAATAAAAGCTCCGTAATTTCCATTTGAGTGAATATTATAACCTGCTGGATGTTTTGTTTTGTTTTGTTCACATGTCAATCACTTGTAAAACACCAGCTGATTCATGACATTTAACAATCATGCACACATATATTCTATATAACAATTACTATCATAGCACACAGTGCAGAGTAAGAGATATATTACAACTAAAAACACAAGTATTGATGATTGAAAAGCTACATTGTTAAAGCAAAAGACAAACGACTCGTGCAAGTCATTGAAAAGATGATACATTTATTTAAATACATACAAAACAAAAACAAAAACAAAATTAAAGTTAAAAATCAGGACACAAATAACATTTAAAATAGTCATCTTCCTCATCCAGCTCCTCGTCCCAGCCGACACATGGCGTGATACCACGTGTGGCAGCTGTCACACTGGACCCACGACACCAATCCCTCCTTGCTCTCGGGGGGATCAGGTTCCCTGCACCGGCCACACACCCAAACGGTTGCCTCCGTCTCTTCGGGAGTGTGACCTATTAACAGATTATTTTTTTTAGTTTTAATTAAAGAAAATGATCAGAGTTTCATGGGTTGGCATACAAAGAAAGCTAACATTAAGTACACTACCGGTGGATGTCGTGGGTCCAGCAGACGAGGAGCTGGATGACGACGGTCCCGTTTCTGCAGGTTTGGAGGTTGTTTGAATAACAGAAAAAGCATAACCATGTTTTGTTTATTCTTCATCACGGCTAATGTCACCATCATGTTATAATATTGCTTGTTTTTTTCAGGTTATAAAAAGCATTTACAGTGGGAGGGAGAGGGACGGGTTTGGGACCCATGGAGGCCAGAGCCCGCCGCCGATGTTGATGGCTCTAAAATAATAATCATATTTTATTATTACAATACTAAAATGCATACTCATGATAATGTCTATGCTTCACAATAGTTAATGCATTCAGATTTATACGTGACTTCAAATGCAAAATAGGTGTGCACTGACCAGGAGACGGGGGAAGGTGGCGGTGTTCAGCAGGCAGGCTGAATCGGGGACCGAGCGGAATGAGGGACCGGCGATGGAAAGGCCGGAGCTGGTGGCTAAAGTAGCCCCGAGGGACACTGGTCTTCTGCGGCTGGGGCGGGAGCCGCCAGACAGGATAGAGGAAGTGGCTGCCGGGCCGACTCCGGCCCCATGAAACTTGATAGTCTGCTGTTCTGAGAGACTTTATAGAGGAATATCAAGTACACTGTGTATTTTGCAACAAAATCCACTTTTGTCCTATTCGCAGGCTGAAACGCATTTTAAGACCATAAAAACTGAAAATGCAGATGAAAGACAGAAAAGTGATGGAAACATCATATATTCATGTACATAACATGAACCTTGAGAGTCTGCTTTTCTAGGATACTTTATTGAGGAATATCAAGTAAACTGTATTTTGCAAAAAAATCCACTTTTGGCCCGTTCGCATACTGAAAAGCCTTTTAAGACCATAAAAACTGAAAATGCAGCTGTATGGCAAAAAAGTGACGGAAACATCATTTATTCATGAACATAACATGATCCTTGACCGTCTCCTGTTCTGGGAGACTTTATAGATGAATATTAAGTAAACATTGTATTTTGCAAGAAAATCCACTTTTGGCCTATTCGCAGGCTGAAACGCTTTTTAAGACCATAAAAACTGAAAATGCAGATGAAAGGCAGAAAAGTAATGGAAACATCATATATTCATGTACATACCATGAACCTTGAGAGTCTGCTGTTCTAGGATACTTTATTGAGGAATATCAAGTAAACTGTGTATTTTGCAACAAAATCCACTTTTGGCCCGTTCATAGGCTGAAACGCTTTTTAATACCATAAAAACTGAAAATGCAGATGTAAGGCCGAAAAGTGATGGAAACATCATATATTCATGAACATAACATGAAACATGAGAGTATGCTGTTCTGGGAGACTTTATAGAGGAATATCAAGTAAACTGTGTATTTTGCAACAAAATCCACTTTTGGACTGTTCGCAGGCGAAACGTCTTTTCAGACCATAAATATTGAAAATGCAGCTGGAAGGCAGAAAAGTGATGAGAACATCATGTATTCATGAATATAACATGAAACTTGATAGTCTGCTGTTCTGGGACAGTGTATTCAGGACAATCAAGTAAACTGTGTATTTTTCAGCAAAATCCACTTTTGGCCTCGTTCCAGCCGAAACGTCTTTTCAGACCATAAATACTGAAAATGCAGCTTTAAGGCAGAAAAGTGATTAGAACATCATGTATTCATGAATATAACATTAACCTTGAAAATCTTCTGTTTTGGGAGACTTTATAGAGGAAAATCAAGTAAACTGTGTATTTTTCAACAAAATCCACTTTTGGCCTCTTCCCTGCCGAAACGTATTTTAAGAGCATACAACGTGGAAATGCAGCCTGAAGGCAGAAAAATTATGAGAACATCATGTATTCATGAAATTAACATGAAACTTGAGAGTCTGTTGCTCTGCGACAGTGTATTGATGAAAATCAAGTAAACTTTGTATTTTTCAACAAATTCCACTTTTGGCCTCTAACCAGCCTGAAACGTCTTTTCAGACCATTAATACTGCAAATGCAGCTTTTAGTCAGAAAAGTGATGAGAACATCATGTATTCATGAAATTAACATGAAATTTTGAAAGTTTGCTTTTCTGGGAAATTCTTTTAAGGAAAATCAAGTAAACTGTGTGTTTTTCAACAAAATCCACTTTTGGCCTCGACCCAGCCGAAACGTCTTTTCAGACCATAAATACTGAAAATGCAGCTTTAAGTCAGAAAAGTAATGAGAACATCATGTATTCATGAAAATAACATGAAACTTGAAAGTCTGCTGTTCTGGCACAATGTATTTAGGAAAATCAAATAAACTGTGTATTCTCAACCCCAGAGAGTGACTCAACGAACCCCTGGGGTTCGATCGAACCCAGTTTAACAACCACTGGACTAGATGATCAATCTGAGATAGACTAAAGTTAGCACAGGAGTCCTCCGTTATATTGAGACATGGTATTGAATTAAATACCGATGGAATCGCTTCTATAAATTTAGCTACAACACTGTCAGATAGACATCTGGTGTAGAAACTTTTGCCTAATGGCAAACAGTCCGGTAGCATAAACTTGAAAGTTATTAGGTAATGGTCTGATAAAAGAGGGTTCTGTGGAAAAACTATTAGATGTTCTATATTAATGCCCTATGCAAGAGCAACGTCGAGGGTGTGGTTAAAACAGTGAGTGGGTTTCTTTACACTCTGACAGAAGCCGATTGAATCTAATAATGAGATAAACGCAGTACTAAGGCTATCATTATCGACATCCACATGAATATTAAAGTCACCTACAATAATAACTTTATCTGTTTTAAGAACTAAACTTGATAAAAACTCTGAAAATTCAGATAGAAATTCAGAATACGGACCTGGGGCCCGGTACACTATAACAAATAGAATTGGCTGTAGTTTTTTCCAGTTTGGATGTGAAAGACTAAAAACAAGGCTTTCAAATGAGTTGTAGTTTAATTCAGGTTTATTAATAGGCTTGAGTCAAAGATAGCTGCTACTCCACCTCCTCGGCCGGTGCCTCGAGGAATGTGAGTTTATTATTAGATCAGATGTGACTTGGAGGAGTTGATTCATCTAGGCTGACATATTCTTCATGACACAGCCAGGTTTCAGTCAGACAGAATAGATCAATGTGATTGTCTGATATTAAATAATTTACTAAAACAGCTTTAGATGACGAAGATCTGATATTTAAGAGTCCACATTTAATTCTCCTATTTTGTTGCACTGTTGCGTTGGTGGTGTTAACTTTTATGAGATTATTTTGTATAACTCCTCTTCTGGTTACTTTTGATTTAATTAATTTAAGTGGCCGTGGGGCAGACACAGTCCCTTTATAGTTTTGGGTGGGTAACTGCTCTAATGGAAGTGCAGAGAAGGGTGTAAGACTACAACTCTGCTTCTGCTTCCTGGTCTGAACTCTGGGTTGCCATGGATTAGGTCCCCAAACAAAGTTGGTCAGATTTGCAGAAATGAGATCCGCTGCAATCAACGTGGGATGAATGCCGTCTCTCCTAATCAGACCAGGTTTTCCCCAGAAAGTCTCCCAATTATCAACGAAGCCCACATTGTTTGCTGGACACCTTGACAACCAGCGGTTGAATGATGACATGCGGCTATACATCTCATCATTGACCAAATTTGGGAGAGGGCCAGAGAAAACTACGGAGTCCAACATTGTTTTGGCGTATGAACACACCGATGCCACATTAACTTTAGTGACCTCCGAGTGTCGGCTTCGGGTATTATTACCGTCGACGTGTATTACAATCTTACTGTATTTACGTTTATCCTTAGCCAGCAGTTTTAAATAGGATTCAACGTCGCCCGCTCTGGCCCCCGGAATGCATGTGACTGTGACCCCTGGCTTCGCTATCTTCACGTTTCTGACTATGGAGCTACCTATAACCAGAGTCGGTTCCTCAGCGGGTGTCTCGCTGAGTGGGGAGAACCGGTTAGAAAGGTGAAGAGGTTGGTGGTGCACCGTGCGCTTCTGCGTTGACTTCCAATTCCTTCGGACAGTTACCCAGCCTCCCGGCTGCTCGGGGGCTGCCGGGGGACAGCTAGCTGAAGCTACGGCTGGATGGCCCGCACCGACTATGGGTAGGGTGACCAGACGTCCGGATTTAGGCCGGACAGTCCGGATTTTTAATGCCCTGTCCGGCGTCCGGCGCGTATTTGTCCTCCTTTTTGGAGTTGCACTGGGCCTAAAGAGCCACGCGACAGAATATTTTGCTGGAACGCAGTCTAACAAATGATTGGTTAAAAGCGTTGTCAAATAAATATCTGATAGGCTTAGGTTAGGTTCTAACCCTATATCATTGGTTAAAAACGTAAACAAGGCTCCGTGTGCTGGCTACGTCATATCTACGCCGCTGGCTACATTGACAGAAACTTAACACATAGAAGAAAACATGCCAAAACGTCAGACGTCGTTCAACCCAGAATGGACAAAAGAACATGATTTTATTTCAAAAAGCAGTCGAGACTCCTTTCATGGCTTCTGCACTCTCTGTCGCTGTGACGTTGACATAAGCAGTCAGGGTAAAGCTGCCATTGAAAGACATGCGGGAACAGAGAAGCATAAAGGTAACAGACGTGCCGCAGATATCTCTTCACTCAAATTTTTATTTAGAGAAGGTACGTCGCCGTTGGATGACAAAATCTCCGCTGCTGAGCTGTGTAAGGTTTACCATGCTGTAAAGCACCACCAGTCGTACCGGGGTGTGGACTACGGCGTGAAAGTGGACCGAGAGATATTTTGTGATTCGCCCATAGCTAAGCGGATGATGTGTGGCCGAACTAAAGCCCAGGCTTTGTGTGCGCATGTCCTAGCACCCTACTCTGTACAGGTACATACAGATTACATCAAAGCAAACAATTTGCCCTTTTCAGTGGCAACCGACGCATCAAACAAAGGTACGACCAAGTGTTTCCCAATTGTACTGAGATATTTGCACTTTGAGGAAGGTGTACAAAATGCCCTGTTGGATTTTTACAGTGACAGCAACGAAACTTCAGAGGCTATAACAAACCAGCTGCTGGCTAAACTGGAGATGTCTGGTCTAGATGTGAAATACATGTCTGCATATGCAGCAGACAATGCCAGTGTCAACTATGGAAAACACAACAGTGTTTATCAAAAGTTGAAACTGACTCAGAAGGATGTGCTAGCTGCAAACTGTTTAGCCCATATTCTGCACAATGCAACACGATATGCAGCAGGCAGCCTGGATTTTGATGTTGAAAATGCTGTGCTCAAGGTTTACAGCCATTTTAGCATCTCAGCAAGCAGAACAGCACAGTTGAAGGAATTCTGTGAGTTTGTGGAAGCGGAAGAATGCAATCTGCTGCGGCATGTCGTCACAAGGTGGTTGTCCCCGCTTCCATCTATTGACAGAATGCTGAAGTATTGGAAGCCACTGACCAGCTACTTTCAGAGTGAAGGTGAGGAGGAATGCACCAAGATTTTGTGGAAATGGTTTGGAGAGGAAAGCACTGAAGTGTCAGAGACATATTTTCTTTTCCTCAGTCACATTCTAAAGGTGTTTTCAGACAGCATTGAAGCACTTGAGGCCAAATCATTCAGCATTACATCTGTGTTTAAGGTAATGACTGAATTGAAACAGAAACTTGAGAGAAGGCTGAAGGACAGGTTCTTTGGCTTTACTGTGAACAGCAAACTCAAGCAGCTACCAGCTTACCTTGCAAAGAAATGTGAGACAGATTTTCTTGGTTTCTATGAAAGAGCAAATAAATACATAAGTGACAGATACGACTTATCTGAGACCAGCTTTCATAGCAAAGTGGCAAACCTTGGCCTCACAACTGCTGTGCCATATGAAGAATACAGTGATGCTATCCAGGCCTGCAATCTGAAAGACATTGATATGGATGGACTGTATGAGGAATATGCCATGGTGGAAACTTCCTTCAGCTCTCCAGAAATGGAAGGTTGCCACAGTGAGGAGCGATATCTGAAACTGTTTTCCAAAGCAGATGTACCACTCGTGAATCTCAGGAAGGTCAGCGCCTACATTTTCTCCCTCCCATGCAGCAATGCACACACAGAACGAGTCTTTTCAATGATGACATCTGCATGGAGAAACAAGAGGAATCGGCTGGAGGTGGACAGTGTCAAGGCTGAGCTGCAAGTTTGTGTCAATTTCACCTTTCCCTGCACAGACGTGTACAAGAAGTTCCTTGGAGACAAAAAGCTCTTGGATGCAGCCAGGAAAAATCAGAAGTATTGCAAATAGAGAATCAACTATTTGGTGAGTACACTAGTCTTATGTTTTATTTCCCAAACATACATACACTATGATAATGTTGTGTCAGTGGCATCCACTTGATATGATGCAGTTTGTTTGCTGTGTATTTAATTGAGCAAATATAGGCTACTAATTTCCTGTAGGAAGCTCTTAAGCCAAATTGATTTCTAATGCAGCATTTTGATTTCATGAATGGGCTACATATAATATTCATTGGGTTTAAAACAATACAGATTTTTGAATGCTGATAACAGTATTGTTGCTATGTTGTTATGTGTCCCTGCAGGAGGTGAACAGGCCCAGGCGCAGTGAGGGCTTGGCGACCATGATGACAGAGGTGCTGTTGTCTCTTGAGCTTCTGCAGAGGGTGAAGGTGGAGTTTGCTTGAATACAGGTGGACTGCTGCACACATCCACGGATGAAGACACTGCACACAAGTCCCCAATAGACTGAATCACTTTAGAAATTATTTACTTTTTGAGCCGTTAAATGTTAACCAAATTTGTTTGGTTTTCTTTATGCTTTCAAAACATTAATTTATCTGTTTATTATTTATTATTTATGTGACCTGTGATTTAATTTGTACATTTTAAGTCCACAAATGTTATGCTTTGTGGCTCTCAGCACTTTAAAAGATTCATCTCAGTGGTCAGTTTTCTGAACACCACAATGTATTGAATAAATACAAATACTGTGAACAAACACTTTTTCACTCTTCAAGACTATTTTTTTCTATTCTGTTACACATACATCATGTAGCAATCACACAAAGTTGTATTGTAGAGGGGAGCACGCCAGAGTCCTGTGCAATTATTCACAGCCTCACAAAAT
This sequence comes from Ophiodon elongatus, assembly GCA_016806645.1. Lineage (NCBI taxonomy): Eukaryota > Metazoa > Chordata > Actinopteri > Perciformes > Hexagrammidae > Ophiodon > Ophiodon elongatus. The sequence continues at coordinate 412,759 of JACSYO010001639.1, forward strand.
ATCGCATAGTGTCCTCCTTTTTGGTGTTAGGGTTTTTGGTCACCCTAACTATGGGGGGTGGAGGGGGGGCAGGCTAACTACTGTACCTAAAGACTGAGCTTCCATGGTGCGGAGCCGTACCTCTAACTCACTGAGCCTCGCCTCCACCCTAGCAAACAAACTCCACTTATTACATGTATCATTATCATTAAGGGAGGCAGAGGAATGGCTAAGCAGGTGACACACTGAGCAAGGGGGAGAAGGAGAGGGAGAGGAAGAGAAGGCAGTCATCATGAGCTGCTAAGCTAAAGTACAGTGGCTAACGTTAGCAAAAACCAAACAAAGTGTAAATAAAACTGTAGGATTAAGCGAGAAGCCGCTACAAGAAGGAGGGAGATATTAGGGTTTAACTTCGTGTTGTCCTGGGGTCATTCTGACCCCAAATTAAATATTTTGCCGTCAAAATATGTTTTTTATTCATCAAATGGTCTGAAAATAATGGGGGTTGTTGGATACTATGCTCTTCATGATTAAAATAGATTTTAAGTCATTTGATTGAATTATGGGTGATTTATTGAATTTAATAACTTCTGTTGTCCTCTGGGGTCAAAAAGACCCTGCAGCACAAAGTGGTGCAATGGGGCAAATTGTCACCCCATACTGCTTTCCAAAACATCTTTGATCTTGGATGTTTTATGTCTGGGGTCAAGCAATGGTTATGACAACAACAACAAAAAACAAACAGGTCTTTTCTCACAGGTGTTGGAGCATTGCATTTCACATTTTAGAGAGACAGGCAGCTCAATGAGGAGGCAGAAGCGCTATACTGCACGGGAGGCTTGTGAGCTCATTTTAAACTATGTTGGGGAAAAGAATGAGCAGGAGGACAATGCTGAACATGATGAGGAGGAAGAATCAACTGATGAGGAGGATTCAGGATCAGAAGAGAAGGAGAATGAGGTGATAGATCCAACATACATGCTACTTCTTCCTCTGAAGAAGTCCCCACATCGCCCGCTGAAGAAATGGAAGAAGGGTATGAAGTGAAGGAAAATGATGAACATGATGATGAGGAAGAATATGAGAAAAAGAGTTCTGCTCCAGCTGTACCTATGCAGCCACTGCCCCTCGGGCCCCTCACCCAGCCGCCCCTCCTGGCTCATCACCAAAAAGAAGTAGGTTCAAATTCTGCCCTCGCCAAAGTGATCTCAAAACTTCGAAAATGTGCCAAAAATGCAATGCATATATCTGTAAAGATCACGCCATTACTACCTGCCTCGCATGCAACTGAGGGCACATTCAGACTGTTTTTAATCTGAAAAGTTAGTTTTGAAAAAAACAGAGAGCTTGGGTGATAATTTCTACTTAAGACTTTATAAACACTCAAACCAGACGGGGTCAATTTTGACCCCAGGGGACAAAATGTGTGATTATGTGCTGCCATGAGAAAAATGTAAATGATTCAAGAACAGCATCCTGACTAAACTTTGACATAAACCACTATGTGATAGGTCAACTAGTCAAAATAATATAAAGTCAAAATAATGAATTGTTTCATTTAATTTTCACTCAAAAACAGGCTATACTTTTATGTAAACAAGGCCTATTGGCCCTGAATTCCAAAACAAAGGGAAAAATGTGTGGTAAGGACTGAAGTAAGACTAAAGGTGTAAAACAGAATTGATTGACAATTTATACTATATGCTTTAAAAAACAGTCAAACCAGGTGGGGTTATTTTAGACCCCAGAGGACAAAAGGTGAGGAAAATCAAGTAAACTATGTATTTTTCAGCAAAATCCACTTTTGGCCTCGACCCAGCCGAAACGTCATTTCAGACCATAAATACTGAAAATGCAGCTTTAAGGCAGAAGAGTGATTAGAACATCATGTATTCATGAATATAACATTAACATTGAAAGTCTGCTGTTCTGGGAGACTTTATAGAGGAAAATCAAGTAAACTGTGTGTTTTGCAACAAAATCCACTTTTGGACTCGACCCAGCCGAAAAGTCTTTTCAGACCATAAATACTGAAAATGCAGCTTTAAGGCAGAAGAGTGATTAGAACATCATGTATTCATGAATATAACATTAACCTTGAAAACCTTCTGTTCTGGGAGACTTTATAGAGGAAAATCAAGTAAACTGTGTATTTTGCAAAACAATCCACGTTTGGCCTCGACCCAGCCGAAACGTCTTTTCAGACCATAAATACTGAAAATGCAGTTTTAAGGCAGAAAAGTGATTAGAACATCATGTATTCATGAATATAACATTAACCTTGAACGTCTGCTGTTCTGGGAGACTTTATAGAGGAAAATCAAGTAAACTGTATGTTTTGCAACAAAATCCACTTTTGGCCACGACCCAGCAGAAACGTCTTTTCAGACCATAAATACTGAAAATGCAGCTTTAAGGCAGAAAAGTCATTAGAACATAATGTATTCATGAATCTAACATTAAACTTGAAAATCTTCTGTTCTGGGAGACTTTATAGAGGAAAATCAAGTAAACTGTGTATTTTTCAGGAAAATCCACTTTTGGCCTCGACCCAGCCGAAACGTCTTTTCAGACCATAAATACTGAAAATGCAGCTTTAAGGCAGAAAAGTGATTAGAACATCATGTATTCATGAATATAACATTAAACTTGAAAATCTTCTGTTCTGGGAGACTTTATAGAGGAAAATCAAGTAAACTGTGTATTTTGCAACAAAATCCACTTTTGGCCTCGACCCAGCAGAAACGTCTTTTCAGACCATAAATACTGAAAATGCAGCTTTAAGGCAGAAGAGTGATTAGAACATCATGTATTCATGAATATAACATTAATCTTGAAAATCTTCTGTTCTGGGAGACTTTATAGAGGAAAATCAAGTAAACTGTGTATTTTGCAACAAAATCCACTTTTGGCTTCGAAACAGAAGAAACGTCTTTTCAGACCATAAATATTGAAAATGCAGCTTTAAGGCAGAAAAGTCATTAGAACATAATGTATTCATGAATATAACATTAAACTTGAAAATCTTCTGTTCTGGGAGACTTTATAGAGGAAAGTCAAGTAAACTGTGTATTTTGCAACAAAATCCACTTTTGGCCTCGAAACAGAAGAAACGTTTTTTCAGACCATAAATACTGAAAATGCAGCTTTAAGGCAGAAAAGTGATTAGAACATCATGTATTCATGAATATAACATGAACCTTGAAAGTCTGCTGTTCTGGGAGACTTTATAGAGGAAAATCAAGTAAACTGTGTGTTTTGCAACAAAATCCACTTTTGGCCTCGAAACAGAAGAAACGTCTTTTCAGACCATAAATACTGAAAATGCAGTTTTAAGGCAGAAGAGCGATTAAAACATCAAGTATTCATGAATATAACATTAACCTTAAAAATCTTCTGTTCTGGGAGACTTTATAGAGGAAAATAAAGTAAACTGTATTTTGCAACAAAATCCACGTTTGTCCTCAACTCAGCCAAAAAGTCTTTTCAGACCATAAATTCTGAAAATGCAGCTTTAAGGCAGAAAAGTCATTAGAACATCATGTATTCATGAATATAACATTAACCTTGAAAATCTTCTGTTCTGGGAGACTTTATAGAGGAAAATCAAGTAAACTGTGTATTTTGCAACAAAATCCACTTTTGGCCTCGAAACATAAGAAACGTCTTTTGAGACCATAAATACTTCAAATGCAGCTTTAAGGCAGAAGAGTGATTAGAACATCATGTATTCATGACTATAACATGAACCTTGAAAGTCTGCTGTTCTGGGAGACTTTATAGAGGAAAATCAAGTAAACTATGTATTTTTCAGCAAAATCCACTTTTGGCCTCGACCCAGCCGAAACGTCTTTTCAGACCATAAATACTGAAAATGCAGTTTTAAGGCAGAAAAGTGATTAGAACATCATGTATTCATGACTATAACATGAACCTTGAAAGTCTGCTGTTCTGGGAGACTTTATAGAGGAAAATCAAGTAAACTATGTATTTTTCAGCAAAATCCACTTTTGGCCTCGACCCAGCCGAAACGTCTTTTCAGACCATAAATACTGAAAATGCAGCTTTAAGGCAGAAAAGTGATTAGAACATAATGTATTCATGAATATAACATTAACCTTGAAAATCTTCTGTTCTGGAGACTTTATAGAGGAAAATCAAGTAAACTGTGTATTTTGCAACAAAATCCACTTTTGGCCTCTTCCCAGTCGAAATGTCTTTTCAGACCATAAATACTGAAAATGCAGCTTTAAGGCAGAAGAGTGATTAGAACATCATGTATTCATGAATATAACATTAACCTTGAAAATCTTCTGTTCTGGGAGACTTTATAGAGGAAAATCAAGTAAACTGTATATTTTGCAACAAAATCCACTTTTGGCCTCTTCCCAGCCGAAACGTCTTGGCCTTTTCACAGGCTGAAACTCCGTTTGAGAACATAAAAACTGAAAATGCAGATGTAAGGCAGACAAGTGATGGAAACATCATATATTCATGTACATAACATGAAACATGAGAGTCTGCTGTTCTAGAAGACTTTATAGAGGAATATCAAGTAAATTGTGTATTTTGCAACAAAATCCACTTTTGGACTGTTCGCAGGCTCAAGCGTCTTTTCAGACCATAAATACTGCAAATGCAGCTTTAAGTCAGAACAGTGACGAGAACATCATGTATTCAGGAAATTAACATGAAATTTTGAAAGTTTGCTTTTCTGAGAAATTCTTTTGAGGAAAATAAAGTAAACAGTGTATTTTTCAGCAAAATCCACTTTTGGCCTTGAAAATCTTCTGTTCTGGGAGACTTTATAGAGGAACATCAAGTAAACTGTGTATTTTGCAACAAAATCCACTTTTGGCCTCGACCCAGCAGAAACGTCTTTTCAGACCATAAATACTGAAAATGCAGCTTTAAGGCAGAAAAGTGATTAGAACATCATGTATTCATGAATATAACATGAAACTTGAGAGTCTGTTGTTCTGGGACAATGTATTGAGTAAAATTAAGTAAACTTTGTTTTTCAACAAATTCCACTTTTGGCCTCTTACCAGACTGAAACGTCTTTTCAGACCATAAATACTGAAAATGCAGCTTTAAGGCAGAAAAGTGATGAGAACATCATGTATTCATGAATATAACATGAACTTTGAATGTCTGCTGTTCTGGGAGACTTTATAGAGGAAAATCAAGTAAATTGTGTATTTTTCAGCAAAATCCACTTTTGGCCTCGACCCAGCCGAAAGGTCTTTTCAGACCATAAATACTGAAAATGCAGCTTTAATGCAGAAAAGTGATTAGAACATCATGTATTCATGAATATAACATTAACCTTGAAAGTCTGCTGTTCTGGGAGACTTTATAGAGGAAAATCAAGTAAACTATGTATTTTTCAGCAAAATCCACTTTTGGCCTTGATCCAGCCGAAACGTCTTTTCAGACCATAAATAATGAAAATGCAGCTTTAAGGCAGAAAAGTGATTAGAACATCATGTATTCATGAAATTAACATGAAACTTGAGAGTCTGCTCTTCTGAGACAATGAATTGAGGAAAATCCAGTAAACTGTATATTTTTCAACAAAATCCACTTTTGGCCTCGACCCAGCCGAAACGTCTTTTCAGACCATAAATACTGAAAATGCAGCTTTAAGGCAGAAGTGTGATTAGAACATCATGTATTCATGAATATAACATTAACCTTGAAAATCTTCTGTTCTGGGAGACTTCATAGAGGAAAATCAAGTAAACTGTGTATTTTGCAACAAAATCCACTTTTGGCCTCTTCCCAGCCGAAACGTCTTTTCAGACCATAAATACTGAAAATGCAGCTTTAAGGCAGAAAAGTGATGAGAACATCATGTATTCATGAAATTAACATGAAACTTGAGAGTCTGCTCTTATGAGACAATGAATTGAGGAAAATCCAGTAAACTGTATATTTTTCAACAAAATCCACTTTTGGCCTCGACCTAGCCGAAACGTCTTTTCAGACCATAAATACTGAAAATGCAGCTTTAAGGCAGAAAAGTCATTAGAACATCATGTATTCATGAATATAATATGAACCTTGAAAGTCTGCTGTTCTGGGAGACTTTATAGAGGAAAATCAAGTAAACTATGTATTCTTCAGCAAAATCCACTTTTGGCCTCGACCCAGCCGAAACGTCTTTTCAGACCATAAATACTGAAAATGCAGCTTTAAGGCAGAAAAGTCATTAGAACATCATTTATTCATGAATATAACATTAACCTTGAAAATCTTCTGTTCTGGGAGACTTTTTAGAGGAAAATCAAGTAAACTGTGTATTTTGCAACAAAATCCACTTTTGGCCTCTTCCCAGCCGAAACGTCTTTTCAGACCATATATACTGAAAATGCAGCTTTAAGGCAGAAAAGTCATTAGAACATCATGTATTCATGAATATAACATGAACCTTGAAAGTCTGCTGTTCTGGGAGACTTTATAGAGGAAAATCAAGTAAACTATGTATTCTTCAGCAAAATCCACTTTTGGCCTCGACCCAGCCGAAACGTCTTTTCAGACCATAAATACTGAAAATGCAGCTTTAAGGCAGAAGATCGATTAAAACATCATGTATTCATGAATATAACATAAACCTTAAAAATCTTCTGTTCTGGGAGACTTTATAGAGGAAAATCAAGTAAACTGTGTATTTTGCAACAAAATCCACGTTTGGCCTCGACCCAGCCGAAACGTCTTTTCAGACCATAAATACTGAAAATGCAGCTTTAAGGCAGAAGAGTGATTAGAACATCATGTATTCATGAATATAACATTAACCTTGAAAATCTTCTTTTCTGGGAGACTTTATAGAGGAAAATCAAGTAAACTGTGTATTTTCCAACAAAATCCACTTTTGGCCTCTTCCAAGTCGAAATGTCTTTTCAGACCATAAATACTGAAAATGCAGCTTGAAGGCAGAAAAGTCATTAGAACATCATGTATTCATGAATATAACATTAACCTTGTAAATCTTCTGTTCTGGGAGACTTTATAGAGGAAAATCAAGTAAACCGTGTATTTTGCAACAAAATCCACTTTTGGCCTCAAAACAGAAGAAACGTCTTTTCAGACCATAAATACTGAAAATGCAGCTTTAAGGCAGAAAAGTGATTAGAACATCATGTATTCATGAATATAACATTAACCTTGAAAATCTTCTGCTCTGGGAGACATTATAGAGGAAAATCAAGAAAACTGTGTATTTTGCAAACAAAATACACTTTTGGCCTCGACTCAGCCGAAACGTCTTTTCAGACCATAAATACTGAAAATGCAGCTTTAAGGCAGAAAAGTGATTAGAACATCATGTATTCATGAAATTAACATGAAACTTGAGAGTCTGCTCTTCTGAGACAATGAATTGAGGAAAATCCAGTAAACTGTATATTTTTCAACAAAATCCACTTTTGGCCTCGAAACAGAAGAATCGTCTTTTCAGACCATAAATACTGAAAATGCAGCTTTAAGGCAGAAAAGTGATGAGAACATCATGTATTCGTGAAATTTACATGAAACTTGAAAGTCTGCTGTTCTGGTAGACTTCATAGCGGAAAATCAAGTAAACTGTGTAATTTGCAACAAAATCCACTTTTGGCCTCGACCCAACCGAAATGTCTTTTCAGACCATAAATACTGAAAATGCAGCTTTAAGGCAGAAAAGTGATTAGAACATTATGTATTCATGAATATAACATGCACCTTGAAAGTCTGCTGTTTTTGGAGACTTTATAGAGGAAAATCAAGTAAACTGTGTATTTTTCAGCAAAATCCACTTTTGGCCTCTTCCCTGCCGAAACGTATTTTAAGAGCATACAACGTGTAAATGCAGCTTGAAGGCAGAAAAATTATGAGAACATCATGTATTCATGAAATTAACATGAAACTTGAGAGTCTTTTGCTCTGCGACAGTGTGTTGATGAAAATCAAGTAAACTTTGTATTTTTCAACAAATTCCACTTTTGGCCTCTTCCCAGCCTGAAACACCTTTTCAGGCCATAAATACTGAAAATGCAGCTTTAAGTCAGAAAAATGATGAGAACATCATGTATTCATGAAAATAACATGAAACTTGAAAGTCTGCGTTTCTGGCACAATGTATTTAGGAAAATCAAATAAACTGTGTATTGTCAACCCCTGAGAGTGACTCAACGAACCCCTGGGGTTCGATCGAACCCAGTTTAACAACCACTGAACTCGATGATCAATCTGAGATAGACTAAAGTTAGCACAGGAGTCCTCCGTTATATTGAGACAAGGTATTGAATTAAATACCGATGGAATCGCTTCTATAAATTTAGCTACAACACTGTCAGATAGACATCTGGTGTAGAAACTTTTGCCTAATGGCAAACACTCCGGTAGCATAAACTTGGAAGTTATTAGGTAATGGTCTGATAAAAGAGGGTTCTGTGGAAAAACTATTAGATGTTCTATATTTATGCCCTATGCAAGATCAACGTCGAGGGTGTGGTTAAAACAGTGAGTGGGTTTCTTTACATGATGACAGAGGTGCTGTTGTCTCTTGAGCTTCTGCAGAGGGTGAAGGTGGAGTTTGCTTGAATACAGGTGGACTGCTGCACACATACACGGATGAAGACACTGCACACCAGTCCCCAATAGACTGAATCACCGTTAAATGTTAACCAAATTTGTTTGGTTTTCTTTATGCTTTCAAAACATTCATTTATCTGTTTATTATTTATTATTTATGTGACCTGTGATTTAATTTGTACATTTTAAGTCCACAAATGTTATGCTTTGTGGCTCTCAGCACTTTAAAAGATTCATCTCAGTGGTCAGTTTTCTGAACACCACAATGTATTGAATAAATACAAATACTGTGAACAAACACTTTTTGACTCTTCAAGACTATTTTTTTCTATTCTGTTACACATACATCATGTAGCAATCACACAAAGTTGTATTGTAGAGGGGAGCACGCCAGAGTCCTGTGCAATTATTCACAGCCTCACAAAATATCGCATAGTGTCCTCCTTTTTGGTGTTATGGATATGGTCACCCTAACTATGGGGGGCGAGGGTGGGGGGGGGGGGTGTAAATAAAACTGTAGGATTAAGCGAGAAGCCGCTACAAGAAGGAGGGAGATATTAGGGTTTAACCTCGTGTTGTCCTGGGGTCATTCTGACCCCAAATTAAATATTTTGCCGTCAAAATATGTTTTTTATTCATCAAATGGTCTGAAAATAATGGGGGTTGTTGGATACTATGCTCTTCATGATTAAAATACATTTTAAGTCATTTGATTGAATTATGGGTGATTTATTGAATTTAATAACTTCTGTTGTCCTCTGGGGTCAAAAAGACCCTGCAGCACAAAGTGGTGCAATGGGGCAAATTGTCACCCCATACTGCTTTCCAAAACATCTTTGATCTTGGATGTTTGATGTCTGGGGTCAAGCAATGGTTATGACAACAACAACAAAAAACAAACAGGTCTTTTCTCACAGGTGTTGGAGCATTGCATTTCACATTTTAGAGAGACAGGCAGCACAATGAGGAGGCAGAAGCGCAACACTCCACAGCAGGCTTGTGAGCTCATTTTAAACTATGTTGGGGAAAGGAATGAGCAGGAGGACAATGCTGAACATGAGGAGGAGGAAGAATCAACTGAGGAGGATTCAGGATCAGAAGAGAAGGAGAATATTGATGAGGTGATAGATCCAACATACAGACCACATGCTACTTCTTCTTCTGAAGAAGCCCCCACATCGCCCGCTGAAGAAATGGAAGAAGGGTATGAAGTGAAGGAAAATGATGAACATGATGATGAGGAAGAATATGAGAAAAAGAGTTCTGCTCCAGCTGTACCTATGCAGCCACTGCCCCTCGGGCCCCTCACCCAGCCGCCCCTCCTGGCTCATCACCCAAAAGAAGTAGGTTCAAATTCTGCCCTCGCCAAAGTGATCTCAAAACATCAAAAATGTGCCAAAAATGCAATGCATATATCTGTAAAGATCACGCCATTACTACCTGCCTCGCATGCAACTGAGGGCACATTCAGACTGTTTTTAATCTGAAAAGTTAGTTTTGAAAAAAACAGAGAGCTTGGGTGATAATTTCTACTTAAGACTTTATAAACACTCAAACCAGACGGGGTCAATTTTGACCCCAGGGGACAAAATGTGTGATTATGTGCTGCCATGAGAAAAATGTAAATGATTCAAGAACAGCATCCTGACTAAACTTTGACATAAACCACTATGTGATAGGTCAACTAGTCAAAATAATATAAAGTCAAAATAATGAATTGTTTCATTTAATTTTCACTCAAAAACAGGCTATACTTTTATGTAAACAAGGCCTATTGGCCCTGAATTCCAAAACAAAGGGAAAAATGTGTGGTAAGGACTGAAGTAAGACTAAAGGTGTAAAACAGAATTGATTGACAATTTATACTATATGCTTTAAAAAACAGTCAAACCAGGTGGGGTTATTTTAGACCCAAGAGGACAAAAGGTGAGGAAAATCAAGTAAACTATGTATTTTTCAGCAAAATCCACTTTTGGCCTCGACCCAGCCGAAACGTCTTTTCAGACCATAAATACTGAAAATGCAGCTTTAAGGCAGAAAAGTGATTAGAACATCATGTATTCATGAATATAACATTAACCTTGAAAATCTTCTGTTCTGGGAGACTTTATAGAGGAAAATCAAGTAAACTGTGTATTTTGCAACAAAATCCACTTTTGGACTCGACCCAGCCGAAACGTCTTTTCAGACCATAAATACTGAAAATGCAGCTTTAAGGCAGAAGAGTGATTAGAACATCATGTATTCATGAATATAACATTAACCTTGAAAACCTTCTGTTCTGGGAGACTTTATAGAGGAAAATCAAGTAAACTGTGTATTTTGCAACAAAATCCACTTTTGGCCTCGACCCAGCAGAAACGTCTTTTCAGACCATAAATACTGAAAATGCAGCTTTAAGGCAGAAAAGTGATTAGAACATCATGTATTCATGAATATAACATTAAACTTGAAAATCTTCTGTTCTGGGAGACTTTATAGAGGAAAATCAAGTAAACTGTGTATTTTGCAACAAAATCCACTTTTGGCCTCGACCCAGCCGAAACGTCTTTTCAGACCATAAATACTGAAAATGCAGTTTTAAGGCAGAAAAGTGATTAGAACATCATGTATTCATGAATATAACATTAACCTTGAAAACCTTCTGTTCTGGGAGACTTTATAGAGGAAAATCAAGTAAACTGTGTGTTTTGCAACAAAATCCACTTTTGGCCTCGAAACAGAAGAAACTTCTTTTCAGACCATAAATACTGAAAATGCAGCTTTAAGGCAGAAGAGCGATTAAAACATCATGCATTCATGAATATAACATTAACCTTAAAAATCTTCTGTTCTGGGAGACTTTATAGAGGAAAATCAAGTAAACTGTATTTTGCAACAAAATCCACGTTTGTCCTCGACTCAGCCGAAACGTCTTTTCAGACGATAAATTCTGAAAATGCAGCTTTAAGGCAGAAAAGTCATTAGAACATCTTTTATTCATGAATATAACATTAACCTTGAAAATCTTCTGTTCTGGGAGACTTTATAGAGGAAAATCAAGTAAACTGTGTATTTTGCAACAAAATCCACTTTTGGCCTCGAAACAGAAGAAACGTCTTTTCAGACCATAAATACTGAAAATGCAGCTTTAAGGCAGAAGAGTGATTAGAACATCATGTATTCATGAATATAACATTAACCTTGAAAATCTTCTGTTCTGGGAGACTTTATAGAGGAAAATCAAGTAAACTGTGTATTTTTCAACAAAATCCACTTTTGGCCTCGACCCAGCCGAAACGTCTTTTCAGACCATAAATACTGAAAATGCAGCTTTAAGGCAGAAAAGTCATTAGAACATCATGTATTCATGAATATAACATTAACCTTGAAAATCTTCTGTTCTGGGAGACTTTATAGAGGAAAATCAAGTAAACTGTATTTTGCAACAAAATCCACTTTTGGCCTCGACCCAGAAGAAACGTCTTTTCAGACCATAAATACTGAAAATGCAGCTTTAAGGCAGAAAAGTGATTAGAACATCATGTATTCATGAATATAACATTAACCTTGAAAATCTTCTGTTCTGGGAGACTTTATAGAGGAAAATCAAGTAAACTGTGTATTTTGCAACAAAATCCACTTTTGGCCTCGAAACAGAAGAAACGTCTTTTCAGACCATAAATACTGAAAATGCAGCTTTAAGGCAGAAAAGTGATTAGAACATCATGTATTCATGAATATAACATTAACCTTGAAAATCTTCTGTTCTGGGAGACTTTATAGAGGAAAATCAAGTAAACTGTGTATTTTGCAACAAAATCCACTTTTGGCCTCGACCCAGCCGAAACGTCTTTTCAGACCATAAATACTGAAAATGCAGCTTTAAGGCAGAAAAGTGATTAGAACATCATGTATTCATGAATATAACATTAACCTTGAAAATCTTCTGTTCTGGGAGACTTTATAGAGGAAAATCAAGTAAACTGTGTATTTTGCAACAAAATCCACTTTTGGCCTAGACCCATTCGAAACGTCTTTTCAGACCATAAATACTGAAAATGCAGCTTTAAGGCAGAAAAGTGATGAGAACATCATGTATTCATGAATTTAACATGAAACTTGAAAGTCTGCTCTTCTGAGACAATGAATTGAGGAAAATCAAGTAAACTGTGTATTTTTCAACAAAATCCACTTTTGGCCTCGACCCAGCCGAAACGTCTTTTCAGACCATAAATACTGAAAATGCAGCTTTAAGGCAGAAAAGTGATTAGAACATCATGTATTCATGAATATAACATTAACCTTGAAAATCTGCTGTTCTGGGAGACTTTATAGAGGAAAATCAAGTAAACTGTGTATTTTTCAGCAAAATCCACTTTTGGCCTCGACCCAGCCGAAACGTCTTTTCAGACCATAAATACTGAAAATGCAGCTTTAAGGCAGAAAAGTGATTAGAACATCATGTATTCATGAATATAACATTAACCTTGAAAATCTTCTGTTCTGGGAGACTTTATAGAGGAAAATCAAGTAAACTGTGTATTTTGCAACAAAATCCACTTTTGGCCTCGACACAGCCGAAACGTCTTTTCAGACCATAAATACTGAAAATGCAGCTTTAAGGCAGAAAAGTGATTAGAACATCATGTATTCATGAATATAACATTAACCTTGAAAGTCTGCTGTTCTGGGAGACTTTATAGAGGAAAATCAAGTAAACTATGTATTTTTCAGCAAATCCACTTTTGGCCTCGACCCAGCCGAAACGTCTTTTCAGACCATAAATACTGAAAATGCAGCTTTAAGGCAGAAAAGTCATTAGAACATCATTTATTCATGAATATAACATTAACCTTGAAAATCTTCTGTTCTGGGAGACTTTATAGAGGAAAATCAAGTAAACTGTGTATTTTGCAACAAAATCCACTTTTGGCCTCGACCCAGCCGAAACGTCTTTTCAGACCATAAATACTGAAAATGCAGCTTTAAGGCAGAAAAGTGATTAGAACATCATGTATTCATGAATATAACATTAACCTTGAAAATCTTCTGTTCTGGGAGACTTTATAAAGGAAAATCAAGTAAACTGTGTATTTTACAAAAAAAATCCACTTTTGGCCTCGAAACAGAAGAAACGTTTTTTCAAACCACCAATACTGAAAATGCAGCTTTAAGGCAGAAAAGTGATTAGAACATCATGTATTCATGAATATAACATTAACCTTGAAAATCTTCTGTTCTGGGAGACTTTATAGAGGAAAATCAAGTAAACTGTGTGTTTTGCAACAAAATCCACTTTTGGACTCGACCCAGCCGAAACAGTCTTTTCAGACCATAAATACTGAAAATGCAGTTTTAAGGCAGAAAAGTGATTAGAACATCACGTATTCATGGATATAACATTAACCTTGAAAATCTTCTGTTCTGGGAGACTTTATAGAGGAAAATCAAGTAAACTGTATGTTTTGCAACAAAATCCACTTTTGGCCTCGACCCAGCAGAAACGTCTTTTCAGACCATAAATACTGAAAATGCAGCTTTAAGGCAGAAGAGTGATTAGAACATCATGTATTCATGAATATAACATTAACCTTGAAAATCTTCTGTTCTGGGAGACTTTATAGAGGAAAATCAAGTAAACTGTGTATTTTGCAACAAAATCCACGTTTGGCCTAGACCCATTCGAAACGTCTTTTCAGACCATAAATACTGAAAATGCAGCTTTAAGGCAGAAAAGTGATTAGAACATCATGTATTCATGAATATAACATGAAACTTGAAAGTCTGCTGTTCTGGGAGACTTTATAGAGGAAAATCAAGTAAACTGTGTATTTTTCAACAAAATCCACTTTTGGCCTCGACCCAGCCGAAACGTCTTTTCAGACCATAAATACTGAAAATGCAGCTTTAAGGCAGAAGAGTGATTAGAACATCATGTATTCATGAATATAACATTAACCTTGAAAATCTTCTGCTCTGGGAGACTTTATAGAGGAAAATCAAGTAAACTGTGTATTTTGCAACAAAATCCACTTTTGGCCTCGACCCAGCCGAAACGTCTTTTCAGACCATAAATACTGAAAATGCAGCTTTAAGGCAGAAAAGTGATTCGAACATCATGTATTCATGAATATAACATGAACCTTGAAAGTCTGCTGTTCTAGGAGACTTTATAGAGGAAAATCAAGTAAACTATGTATTTTGCAACAAAATCCACTTTTGGCCTCGAAACAGAAGAAACGTCTTTTGAGGCCATAAATATTGAAAATGCAGCTTTAAGGCAGAAGAGTGATTAGAAAATCATGTATTCATGAATATAACATTAACCTTGAAAATCTTCTGTTCTGGGAGACTTTATAGAGGAAAATCAAGTAAACTGTGTATTTTGCAACAAAATCCACTTTTGGCCTCACCCAGAAAGAAAGTCTTTTCAGACCATAAATACTGAAAATGCAGCTTTAAGGCAGAAAAGTGATTAGAACATCATGTATTCATGAATATAACATTAACCTTGAAAATCTTCTGTTCTGGGAGACTTTATAGAGGAAAATCAAGTAAACTGTGTATTTTGCAACAAAATCCACTTTTGGCCTCGACCCAGTCGAAACGTCTTTTCAGACCATAAATACTGAAAATGCAGCTTTAAGGCAGAAAAGTGATGAGAACATCATGTATTCATGAAATTAACATGAAACTTGAGAGTCTGCTGTTCTGGGACAATGAATTGAGGAAAATCAAGTAAACTGTATATTTTTCAACAAAATCCACTTTTGGCCTCGACCCAGCCGAAACGTCTTTTCAGACCATAAATACTGAAAATGCAGCTTTAAGGCAGAAGAGTGATTAGAACATCATGTATTCATGAATATAACATTAACCTTGAAAATCTTCTGTTCTGGGAGACTTTATAGAGGAAAATCAAGTAAACTGTGTATTTTTCAGCAAAATCCACTTTTGGCCTCGACCCAGCCGAAACGTCTTTTCAGACCATAAATACTGAAAATGCAGCTTTAAGGCAGAAAAGTCATTAGAACATCATTTATTCATGAATATAACATTAACCTTGAAAATCTTCTGTTCTGGGAGACTTTATAGAGGAAAATCAAGTAAACTGTGTATTTTGCAACAAAATCCACTTTTGGCCTCGACCCAGCCGAAACGTCTTTTCAGACCATAAATACTGAAAATGCAGCTTTAAGGCAGAAAAGTGATTAGAACATCATGTATTCATGAATATAACATTAACCTTGAAAATCTTCTGTTCTGGGAGACTTTATAGAGGAAAATCAAGTAAACTGTGTATTTTGCAACAAAATCCACTTTTGGCCTCGAAACAGAAGAAACGTCTTTTCAGACCATAAATACTGAAAATGCAGCTTTAAGGCAGAAGAGTGATTAGAACATCATGTATTCATGAATATAACATTAACCTTGAAAATCTTCTGTTCTGGGAGACTTTATAGAGGAAAATCAAGTAAACTGTGTATTTTGCAACAAAATCCACTTTTGGCCTCGACCCAGCCGAAACGTCTTTTCAGACCATAAATACTGAAAATGCAGCTTTAAGGCAGAAAAGTGATTAGAACATCATGTATTCATGAATATAACATGAACCTTGAAAGTCTGCTTCTTGGGAGACTTTATAGAGGAAAATCAAGTAAACTGTATTTTTGCAAAAAATCCACTTTTGGCCTCGAATCAGCAGAAACGTCTTTTCAGACCATAAATACTGAAAATGCAGCTTTAAGGCAGAAGAGTGATTAGAACATCATGTATTCATGAATATAACATTAACCTTGAAAATCTTCTGTTCTGGGAGACTTTATAGAGGAAAATCAAGTAAACTGTGTATTTTGCAACAAAATCCACGTTTGGCCTAGACCCATTCGA